>JAZHYW010008030.1:0-70820 GCA_037355805.1 Ixodes ricinus | reverse complement strand
AAAAAGTTATAATGCTTTATTTAAGTTTAGTTTGGATGTATTTCAGAGAGCCAAGATATTGGGATAACGAAGAGGACCAGCCCGAGTGACACCCCCCTCCCCCAAGGAAAAAAAACTATGAGGCTTATATGGCAGTTTCTTTATTATGAGAGCAGACGATGAAGCCATAACAGCGTCTATGTTAAACTCAACCAGTCAGTTTCTATTACTTGCCTCATTGCAATCCTTTCCGTTATCAGTAGTCAATATTTAATAGTTTCTAATTTTAATCAGTTAATTAAATAATTAGAAAAACATTATTAGAAATAATGAGCAGCAATTAAATTATTGCTGAAGTTATCCCCATGGAGCTTGCTTCTATTCTTAATATATAGCGGGGACCCGTGAACCTTTATCCGAGTTCAAGTTGAGCAGTTGCCGCAGCAGGTAGGAGGGACTCGTAAGCAATCTCTTGCGGTGCCAAATTACTGACAAACATTTCGAGCCAAGAGGTTTAACTATTCTTGCTAGGAGACGAACCAAAGTTCCTGTACTGCGTTCTTTTCGGTAATGTACTGCCACCACTCCTGAACCTGGATAACGCCATGCGAACGACGTCACTTTCTTTATATGTTGGGTTTGTACGCAAAACCGCAAAATTTACTTCAAATAATCTTGTCATCGTCACAATAAGTGTAAATGAATAACTCGACGAACTAAACACAGCTGCCAAAAACATTGGAAGAAAAATTGATTTAATATATTCTGGACGAAAACTTACTATCAAGTCTGCTCCGAGCGAGAGGACCACTGCACACGTTTCAATGCCTTCCCAAAAACGTCTAAAAAAAAGTAAAGGCACTAACTTTAAATTACAAGGCTTTCATCCCAAATCTACTATAATCTCAAACTCTCTTTGTTTTCTTCTGTACAAAAGATGACAAAGTTAATACCACTACCGATTGGTGCTCATGACTTTTTTGCATTTATTACTTTGTTGTAATGATTACATAATCTGTTTCATACATTTTGTTCTTCTTTATTCTTTCTTTCTTTTCTCACATTTCTTGGAGAAGCAGTTCTGCAGCCCACTGCGGAGCAACAACTCTTTTCTTCTCCTTCCCCCCACTTCCCACCGAAAAGGTATTCGCTTATTATGCACTGCCTCGCGGGTCTTCATGAAATTACTTTCAAAAAGTAATTAAATTACATTACTAATTCCTTTTTTGAAAACTGCAAAAATGCAATGCAATTACGTTACAAATTACCCCAGACTGAAAGTAATAAAGAAATTCTTACATTACAATTACTTTCCAAAAGTAATGAAATTACTGAAATTACTTTGACATTACTTTTGAATACCTTAAGGCAGTAATCCGCGCTCATTTTGTTTACCATGTACACGAACACAGTGTTTACAAAATAAGCCCTCGTTTGCCCACACAGCACGTGTGCGGGAACCAGAGCCGGAGAAGAAGCGGGCGCTGCGCATTGCCCGCAGTGCCGCGCGTCCATCTTTCGCCACGTAACCACGCTCTTGTTCATACCCACGCGCAGAGAAAGGGACGGGACACGTGATTAGAAGAGGGTGTTTGATTGGTTCTGGTTAGCTTGCGGCTCCCACAGCACTGTGAGAGCTTAGGGATAAACGAAGTATAGTATCATCGTGATGACGCTAAGCCGTGAATCTGTCGTGCTGGAGTTCGCTAGCCTTTGCCTTCCAGCGATGTCCACGCAAGAAAGCTTTTCTCCTTCGTTTTCAGCCCTCCTTTTTGTGCGTCTGTCCAGTTCTTCATACAAGGCTTTGCGCTCAGATGGCCGTCGACTATTTCTCACGATGCTTTTTCTCAACATTTCACTATGCAAGATATTTTTTTTCTTAAAACGTAAAGCGAATTTTCTAGTTTTAGGACAATTTCAAAAGTAATCGACGTATTCTTTGAAATTACTGCCTGAAAATAATTTACTATATTTTAATTACTAGCCTAGATAAGTAATTCATTACATTACTAATTACTCCAAAAAGTAATTTAATTACTGTTATTCCATTTGACAGTATCCATTACCCCTACCATCTGCACCAGACGTGCACTACGCGAAACTGGAGGGACATCCCAGTTTGCGACTGGCAGCGTCGGACTTCGCCAGCCAGGTTGTCACGGCGACCCCCTGCACCGCGGCCGCAGGCGTCAGTCAGGCAGCGAGTGCGGCGGACGCAATTTCCACTGGCTCGTCGGCCGCGTCGCCAACGACGCGCGACGTGAAGAGGAAAGCCGCTCGTCCGGGGAACATCGTCCGGGCCGACCGGACAGTATCGGATCGCGGGGACTGCCTTTTCCAGCCTGCCCATTCCGAACGCCGCCGTTCGGGCCCACCAACGCTTCTGATTTAACAGCGCCCACGATACTCCGGCACACCGGGCTCCCGCCCTCTGCACTTTGCCTCAGTGGTGCCCGCATGGAAGCTTGTTTTGCTAAAAAAAAAAAAAAAGCATTATAAGCGATGACTTTTTTTTAAACACGACTGTTTCGTTTATGCTCGTGTACGAATTGCTGTTTTGAGATTACTTCAGCGAACTACGTATATAGTCGTGAAGCGTGTGCTGCGGTCATATCCACGTGAACCTGGGGGAGGTGCACGCGGGAAAGATATGGGAATGGTCACACCTGCAAACAGGGTTCAAAGGCGATGTAGTTGTGCTCCAACCTACCCTGTTCTACACGTGCACGCTCGAGAGTGCGCGATTTTTGTGCGGTTTGCTAGTAGAGATCTTCGGCATTCCTTTCTGGCTAGTTACCGCATTCACGCGAAGAAACCTAATTTAATTTTGATGCCTAGGGAGCGATATTTGAGCGCGACTGCTAGAGACGATCCTTGTTGGTGGGAATCCCGTTGTCTTTTTCTCCTTCGTTTTTTTTTTTTCTTTTTTTGTCGTTTTTTATTATTATATGTGCATTTCTTCTGAAAATATTGCTAGATAATGAATGTGCAAACTGTATACGTATGGAAATGTTTACTCTTGCACCGAATTTCGTGAACGTCTGTTACTGCACAGTGTATATTTTTCTAGTGTTTCATCTTGTTTTCTTTCGTGTTCTGTTACAAAACAATTGTGTTTTCTCATGACGTTTTTGAACTTATTTTTCGTTTCTTACGTACGCTATACCGTGAAAAGACATGTAATTTTTTTTGCGTTTTCATTCTTCTGTTTTGTTTTTCGTTTCTATACCAAGAGGTGCCGGCACTTTGTCAAGTTTTACGCCCTTTGCCTTCCCAGCCTTCTAAATATGTAAAAAAAATACGCAGATATACAAGAAAAGAACTATAAAAATATGAGAGAACCCATGTTGGAACGCTCGCAGGAGAGTCAAACACCAGGTGCGGCACCAAGCTGTGCGAAGCCTCGAGGAGAGACGGTCCCCGGTCCCCGTTTCCCAATCACGAGCGCTGCGCGAACTCCTCCCTGCTCGAAGTCGCGGCGCCCAATTACTCCACCGGTCCGATGCCGCGGGACGGAGGTCCGAAGCCGCCAGGATCCGCACTTCCGCTCGCACGAAGCTTGCCCAAGACGCTGATGAGCAACCCGAGCTGAATTAACGAAGAAAGGCGCCGATCGACTCGCTCTTCTCCAAACGATGCAAGTCGGTGGTTCAGGACCGTACACTCAGTAACAACGGCTGGAAAGTAGGCGAGAGGACGAGACGAGCGAATGGGAATGTCAGGAGCGCCGAGCTTGAAACTGATTCGTGAATACACGCTGAGGCTGGCTGCCTTCTATACCGCTCCATTCAAAGCGAACGAGGTGCTTCGCCTACTCCTTGCGTTCCGACAGTTACGCGTTCGAACGCCAGCCGCCGGCATTCGAACGTGTTGAAACAGTCAGTAGAAAATAAAGGCAGCTAGCTTTGTGGAGTTCCCGGTTTCTCACCAGATAACCGCGTGTTCAAAACCGTGAAAGGCAATCCAGCTCGTGCAATTGACACACGAGCCGGTGAAAAACTCGGGAGGCATATACCCATGTGGATATACGCTGCATGATATACGCGTGACCCGTACATCACCTGCGGTGGCCGCGATATAAGGTGAGGAGAGACGCACTGGGGAGCGCCGTGCGAAACTCCATGGGGCGACTAGTAAGTCACGAGCCAGCGCGGGGTCGGGGGTGGGGAGGGGGGGGGGGGGGGGCGTCAATTCGGGTTTAATAATCATTTGCGCAATAACAAAAGCGAAGGTCCCGAGAACAGAGCCACTTTAGGAGCGGCGCCTTCGCTGCGAATGCCCATTTTGGCGGCAAGGCAATTATGGTGCCTCTTCTCTAACGGGTAATAATAATTGGGGCTGTGTCTCTAACGGGTGTGTTACAGCTGGTGTGTGTTTACCGCGCCTTTATAGTCTCCTCAATTTCCGGCTGGTGACATCACTACTTCTTTATGAATGGATTGTTGGACGCAGCTAAAGCCTTCAGATCGGGCGCCCTCTTAAGCAACCTGCTGCACTACCGGTCACGTGGTCCACTACGTGACCACGTCACCAGTAGTGGCACAAACCACGCGACCACGCGACCGATAGTGAAAAAAATCATGCGACCCCATGACACAAACTGGCCAACCACGTGACCGTCGCTTGTACTATACGTACAAAGATTTTCTCAGGTATGACTCAGGTGCTGCACATTCCAGCATGATCACACCAGGTGCGTCTGGTACCGGTCACCCAAATTGAGCTGGGCTTGCAAATATTTTTTTTAAATGTTATTTCGTTTCAAAATATAGTTAATAGCATAGTCAGAACCCACCCGTATAATAACCACGCGACCTTGACCGCTTCTGTACATTTTTCGCTTGATTATAGGAAAGGCAAGCAAGTCGGGCAGAAAACTTAGACAGCGTCAGGTCGGCCTGCCTTTGAGGCATGGCAACACTGGTTCGGGCTGTAGATGAGCAATTTAGTCAGTGATTGTATGCATATTATTAAGAAAAAAAAATGAATGTTCAATTTAGTCTGTTCATCACAACTGTCAACCTGGGGTCGTTAACGTCCGTCACGCAGTCCTGACTGCATAACAGATAGGAGATCGCCTGAGAGGCCAAAGCGAACTAAATAGTGGTATCACGGAGGAACTTTTCCTTTACGCATCCTGATCATCCTTGACGTTATCGTGTTCGCGCTGGATCTAGGAAGAATATACCTGCTTCGTGTTTCATTCTGGCTTCTACATCGTCCCAGCTAAAAAAGAAAGAAAACAAAAAGTCGCAGACACCGCCACACAACATCGTCAACCACACCGCTCAGATTGTTTACCGCGAGAGACGGGCGGCGGAACAATGGCGGCATTAAAGAAGCGCTCCTCGTGCACTGCCGACTAAATAAGCCCCCTTCTCTCCAGCGCGAAAAAAAAAAGAAAAAAGAAGTAGAAGATTAGCTGCACCGCTGCATCGACATGAGGCTCCGATGCGAAACAAAGGCCGTAGAAGTCGATATAGACCGAGTCCGTAACATGCGGAGGAAAAGAGCCAGCTCGGAGAGCACGGGAACACGCCATAGCGCTCTTCAACACTCCTCATTGTTTCCCTGTGGGCTTCACCCAAGGCTGCGAGACCGCGCACAATGGGCTCGCGGCTTCTCCAGAATGCATCGACTTCACTTTCGACGGCGCATACAAGTCTCGGACGACCTGCTTCTTAATAGCGCGTGCGCACGTAGTACACCAACACCTCCGAGATAACAAGGCCGATGGGCTGGATTTTTGACGTCACCTGAAGAGGCAAACGCGGCGCACGGATTGATTGCACACGAGTACTGCGGTCAGCATTCGGCTGAGAATCGTGACCTCGCCGAATTGAAGACGAGCCTTTGCCGAACACTGAAGCCGGGCACTCGTGCTCAATCCGTGCAGGGCCCGTGTTTTCCTATTTAAAGGGACAATGTAATGAATTTTGGGTTGGGATATCTAGTGGGCAAAAGAAAAACTAGAACAAAAGGGTGGAAAGCCAAAAGCCTAATTTTCGGTACTAAAATGTGAAAATATAGCCGACTATTTCTCACCTCCTTTCCTCCCAAAGCTCTACGCTTTTTCACTGTTATGCACCCAGGATGCATCCGCGGTGCCCGAGCACATCAGCCGGAACCCAGCTCACGCATTGGACACGCACACCGCGTCACTCGGACGTGTGCGATCGTCAACATTTAATCAGTCGACGAATGTTTGGATTCGCGTTCGAGGCCAATGAGCGCCATGACGGCACTTATCATCACTTGAGAATGATAAGTTCCACGGTGTGCATCAAAAGCACGGTTTAAGCTTGGAGCCACGGCATTGCCTTGAAATATTACGTCACAGCCACATGATCTCTCTTTTCAACTTTTGAGTTGAGGTGGGAAGCTATACGGAGGAAGAAGTTGAAAAAGTGAGAGCCGTTTACAACTCCATGTAACGCCGAATTAGAGCGCAGCTCTTGAGGAGGAGGATGGAAGAGTACTGAGGGGAAGGTATACCCTCCTCCTTCTCCTCCTCCTGCCCTCATTCTTCAATCTCCTCCGTGGGGGGGGGGCGGGGTCACGGGGCCTCGGGGGAGGGAGGGACACGTGATTTGGGGGGGGGGTCACGTGACCTCGGGAGGGAGGTCACGTGACCTGGGGGTCACGTGACCCCGAGGGGGGGGCGGGCTCGCGCGGTGCATTATGGGACATTTCCCATAATGCACAGCGCGGCCACGCCGACGCCGACGCCGACGCCGGCTGCGACACGCTCAAGCCGGAAACGGGCGCCGAAGAGCTGCGCTCTCAAAATCATTTCACGGTCCGATTCCTCGAAGGCGCGCCGTCGCGCGGCGGGGGTCGCCGTCGCCATCGCCGTCAGCGCAATTGCGCGGTGCATGATGGGTAAATTTTCCGCTAAATTTAGCGGGAAAATTTTCCGCTAGCATTTACGCGGGGAAAATTTCCGCCAGATCTAGCGGGGCAAATTTCCGCTAGATTTAGCGGGTAAATGTTTCCGCTAAATTTAGCGGGGAAATTTTCCCATCATGCACCGCGCGGTACGCCGACGGCGACGCCGCTCAAGCCGGAAACGGGCGCCTAAGAGCTGCGCTCTAAAATCATTTCACGGTCCTTTAAAGGGGCGGTGCAACAATTTTATGGTTAAAAGAACTTGTATCTCGTCATTTTTACGTTATTTATCGTGTCCCGGAGAATAGAGAAAACACCTCCTTCATTAAAAATGTCGCGAATCCGCTGCATAATCGCAAAGCAAAAGTCGAGCTTTTTCCCCCACCTGCAGCCCCAAGTGGCAGCCGAAGGAACTACGGCGAAAAGATTACGTGACCTCGCTCGGCTCTAAGCTGCAGCATAACGCCCGCTAATGTCAGCAGAGAGAGGGAGGAAGCGTCCTCCGAGATAGCACACGGGAACCTACACGGCATTCCGAATGACGTCACTGGGAGTGCGACCAGGTGTGACCCTGAAGACTGGGAGTGAGTTGAGGGGTGCCCGAAATGCCAATATTTATCATTTTTTACGCAACAACTAGGACACGCAGGCGAAATCGGTTTTCTGTTCTTTACTTCAGAAGTGTCAGAGGGCAACTTCCACAAATCTTTGACCGAAGTCCGGAAATCGTTGCACCCCCCCCTTTAAAGGGGCGGTGCAACGAGATTCACTCGGAACGTTTTTACACTTTACACGAGCTCACTGGCACTAGTGGGGCTCAAGGATACTCGCACGCAACGCCACTGGCCAAAGTAACTCCTTTGTTGCGGTGTAATTACAAGGACAAAAGCGAGCGTTTTCATAAAATCTCTCCTTCGCAAAACTTGATGACGTAGCTGGTCGGTCGCAGTTACCACCCAGAGACGATATTTGAATGCGGCTCATAGATTGGACCCGAGCATTGCGTGAGCACTCGATTTGATCTCGTGATAATCGATAGCTCGAGAAGCATTTCAGTAGTGGCCCGTGTCCAATCGCTGCAATGACGGCAATAGCCGAACGATAACAATGTCTGGAGCTCAGCGCGTGTCCTGTGCCTTGCCAACCCCAGCGCGTGGCTAGGATCAACATTGGTGGCATATAATCGGCTCCAGATCACATGACCGCTTGTTCTTGCTGCGAGTTGAAGGAATGAACGCTGCTCGTTTTAGGGGCGAAGCTCCTTAGGGGCTAGCCATGTCCGTATGTCCGTCCGCCGTAGGCCGGCGTCGGGTGCTCGTGCTTCTGCTCGTGAGATCACGTGCTCACGAGCACGTGAGCACATGCTCACGTGCTCGTGTAGGGCAAAAGAAAAAGAAAAAATGATAAAAAAATTACGAGCTCGTGAGCTCACGTGCTCGTGTAGGGCAAAAAAAAGAAAAAAAAGAAACAAAGATGAAAAAAATGATGAAAAAAAAATGTTGAAATCTGTTTGCGCAGCGACAGGACGAGTAGGGGCTCTGAGATGTGGTAGTAACTCAAGACCTGGGGTTTCTGTCATGGATGAAACGTTGCATGTAGCCGCTCAACGTCTATACAGGAGAGGCGCTGCGGTCAAATGCGTATATAATCGCGTTAAACTTTGCATGCATTGGCTCAACGTTTATAGACGAGAGGGCGCTGCGGTCAAATGCTCAAATGCGTATATAACCACGTTCCATACCACACATTCTCTTTCTGACATGGATGAAAACGAACGAAAGGCTCGGCATGCTGCGGCTCAGCGTCTACGCAGACAAGCACCACCAGAGCTTCGCCCCAACCAACATCATTCACCACGTGAAGATGCGAGTCAATTTTTTTTAAATTTTGTTCTGCGACTTCGATTGCGCGTGGTGAAAAACGGACGGATGTTTCACAGGTCATCAACGTCAGGGATCCGTTCTAAGCGGTATTTGCGCGGAGTACAAAAATCGTGGCATCGCCTCCTTAAGGGTTGTCCAAAAAGGACACAGCAGATATGGTGAGGTTCCTAAGTTCACGGCATATGCTGTATACTCCAACCCGCCATCGTACGTTTCTTTTTTTTGTGTGTGTGTGTGTGTGTGCGTGCGTGCGTAAAAAACAGAAGTTTTTTTTTGCGTTTTTGGACAGAAATTTAGGGCCTGTTTGTCACGTGGGTTCGGACAGCCACTCACACGCTCTGCTGGCTGTCGTCAAGGCCTCCGCCGTTGTTGTCGATCCTCAATCTCCCGAAAACAAGAAATGGGAAGAGGCGTCAGCGAGGATGCGTGGAGGAAAGCCGTGCTGTTTGCGTGGTTGATGTCCAAACTGAAAACGGACGAGCGCGGCAGATGCCGTAACACTGCCGCGCGCGTTTGTTGGAAACATTCCTGTTGGGACATCCCTAAAGGGGTGTCCCAACAGACAGAGCAGATGCCGTGCCCTGTTAGCACACCTATTTACGTGACGTTGAAAATTGCAGGCCACTGTCTAGATGGTGTTGTCTACGCACGCTATGTGACGAAAAAGAAAAGAAAGAAAAAAAGAAGGCACAAACAAAATTGGAGCCTCTTAAAGGGTTCGGTCTTGATCTCCGTCGGATTACGGCACCTTACGAACGTAATGGATCCATTAATGGTGGGCGGCCAAGCGAGCCGGCGCCGCTGTGCGCGATGGATGCCCTTCCGCTCGGAACCGTTCCTTTGATCTCCCACGCTGTGGCACGATAGTACTAAAGGCAAGCCATGCCGAGTTTGGGTTATCGGCGAGACACGAGATGTTCTTTTTTGTTTCTGTTTTTTTTTCAGCTAAAAACTAGCTTGTACGATCGGCAGAAGAAAAAACAAAAACTTCGAGTACGGGCGACCGGTGCAAGTTTAACACGGAGTAAGATAACGAGAGCATGGGGGAATGAAAAGAAGAAAAAACGCAAAAGTGAAAGGAGTCAAGAAAGAGGAACCGAAAGATCGAATAAACTGAACAGCATGTTCACTCAGAAAGAACAAATAAGCGAGACAAGGAACGATTCGTGCATATCTTTCACAGGCGTGCTACGCATATCGTTCTCGTCTACTTTTTTTTTGTATTGTGGGCTTATTATTCTTACGAACTCTGAGAAAAAGAGAAACAAATCTCAACCTTAAGTGTGTGTGTGTGTGTGTGTGTGTGTGTGTGTGTGTGTGTGTGCGTGCGTGTGTGTGTGTGTGCGTGCGTGTGTGTGTGTGTGTGTGTGCGTGCGTGTGTGTGTGTGTGTGTGTGTGTGTGTGTGTTTTCTGGTCCTTGTTAAATTTTTTCAATATTTCGTTTCTTTTCTACATTAGTGTCGATGCAATTTTACACCATTATACATTCAGTATTTCTTCGATGTTACTATTCCTCGTAAAACAGTAAAGTGACGGAAGTGCGTGTTCCTCGTAGCAGCTTAGCGACGGCAATAATTTCATTTCATTTCATTTATTTACTCTCATGGCCAGAAGGCATTAGAGAGAGGAGTAGGTTTGTTATTCAAAAATACAAGAATGCATCGCTAACAAGGCAAAAAGATATTAATGTAAATGGACAAGTCAAGAGATACGTCAATACTAGAATAAACAAAGAAAGCAACACAAAAAGGTACAAACATCGCCCAGGAACATTATTAAAAGAAATTGTAATTGCAGTTTTAAAATCAGCGCTGTAGTTATTGAGACTATTGATGCGGAAAGGCGATTCCAATCAGTGGATGTCCGGGAAAGAAAAGAAGCATTGAAAATAGAGGTGTTGGGGGATGATTAATATTAGTTGGTGATCTATGCGTGATGACAGGTAAGACGGTTTTAAAAATAACGCTCTACGAAGTGCCGGGTTATAGGGAACCGGCAATGCAGTTTGGCACTACACGTTGCGACATTTAGCGGCTGCAAAATAAAACACTGAGTATGCCGGGACGGCCCGAATCACGGGGACTGCGGGCGGGCGCGTTTAGAAACCACGTGTGAACGTTGCATTTCGGATCGGCGTGAGCCTTTTTGGGAACCGTTTTTCGTAAAAGTGAGTCCCAGCTTCACGTCTCTATGACCTTACCGGGTTCCTGTAACATCTCGCCTACTCCTAGAATCCCCCCCCCCAGAAAAAATAAATAAATAAATAAACGACGTTACTGCTGCGTGAAAAACTGCCTGAAAAACTGCCTGCGTGACAAGTCTGACTCAAGCGTCAATCTTTACCGCTTCCCTTCGAGATCTTGGGAAGCGACACGGCAACAGAAGTGGATTACTGCAGTGCGACGCACCAAGTAAGTGAATTCCACATTCATTGTTGAAGTGAACGAAAATAGATGTGCAGGGTGGTAAAGTTGACTTACGAACTTGTTCTGCAGACTACTCGGCAAAATAACGTATTTATACAGGGTCGTTTTACGAGTCACTTAAACAGCCACATTGGGAAATACGGTACGAACAATCGGGCCGATTGTTGCTTCACTGTGACGTCGAGAATCAGGCGATCAGACCTTCAAGTGAGAGGCCCGTCAGCCCGTTCCGGTACTCGTATGTTGTACGCGAGCATCGCCGTTCGGCACGCGCGGTCGCAACCAAAACCTCCCAAACCTTCGAGTTCTCAAACAGTGGATTTCGTAGCACATGAAGCTTTTTGTTTCGGCAATCAAACCAATGCTGAGTCTGGTAACAAATGTGACGACGTGCAGAAAACAGGATGCAAAAGATTTTCTCTAGAAAAAGCTCATGCGAAGCGTAAATATCCTTCTCGCACATACACTTTGTTGCCTTTCACCTTTTTACACCAGGCTTGCATACCACATTACAGCCACTGCAATGTGCAATGCAATGCCACTGCAATGTGTGGTCCTAATTACCCACATTTTATTCTAGTGGTGAAGACAACTCAAAATGGTGTCCAATTGACAACTCAAGAATATGCTCTAAACATTTCCACCTATCAAGGCTCCCGATGGTCTTAAAACCGCATAAGGGGACCAGGAACATGGTGCGCACGTGCACACGGGGACTGCTGAACTCATGGTCGCCGCCGCTCGCCACGGCCCGACGGGCAGACTGGCCGCCCCATTAACAGACCTGCCTCCGCTTGTGGTGCTGAATACAGCACTCTCGTGGCACCGCCTGGCCATTGCCGGCTGGCTATAGTGATAAATCTTGTGAAATAAACATAAACAATATATTTTTTTTCTGCGAGAAGAAAGACTAGGCACTTGAGAGAGATGCTTTCATAGAGGTGACGCTGGCTATGCGGTGATAGTTTGAAACAATAATACGAGCAGAACGATTTTGAATTGACTTAATAGCACATACAAGGGTGATTCAGGGGTCCCAGATAGGGGCTGCATATTCAAGTTTAGTACGGATTAAAGTTTTTAATACCCTGTTCCTGGAAAACGCCACCAGGTGGTGCTTCAGTCTTTGACGTCCCAGAGAACT
Source organism: Ixodes ricinus (assembly GCA_037355805.1). NCBI lineage: Eukaryota > Metazoa > Arthropoda > Arachnida > Ixodida > Ixodidae > Ixodes > Ixodes ricinus. The sequence continues at coordinate 58,500 of JAZHYW010008030.1, read as the reverse complement.
TCCGGTTCTTAAAAAAAAATTAACAGAGCCCACCTTAACACTGCTGCTTTAAATGTCGATGAAACGTTTTACCCCCAATTCTCCAGGTGAACGAAAGAAGAAGCCGATATCTGTTCAAATTGTTCGAATATTCTTGTAAACCAACTAATCTCGTCCAACACGTTAAATCGTACAGCCGAAGGCCCTCGTTAAATCTCTCTCTTTGTTGTCCGTGTAGCATTTATGCTTTCTACCACTGGTGCCAAAAGCAAGCTCGACAGGCTTGCAAAGACGGGCGACCGAAAATCGCTTCTGACGCAAGCGGAGGTTCATGTATGGAAACAGCAAAACGGTCTATACAAACTTAGCTTTAAAGTGACAGAAGTGAGGAAAAATTCATTTTGAGATAACCTATTCACCTTTCCATACAAGCGTTTGAGGGCGCATTCATTGCTGTGTTTGTGCGTTATGCAGGCGCACTTTCCGGCTGGCCGCAATTGCGAGCGAGCACTGGCTAGACTGTGATTTAGCACGTGTGGACTGTGATTTTTTTCAAACAGTCGGAAACGTCCATACTCCCTTCACTCCTGAGACTGGAAGCTCCGCCTTCAGCGCGAGCTCGCTGGCTTCCGCAGTGCTTTGGTTGCGCGTGCCTGCGCGTTCACACTTGTGTTAGCAAGGGCACAAAACTCGTCGCTGAAGAACGGAGTATTGTAAGCTATTAGCGTTATTAGTTACTTCTTCAACATGGGCATTCCAGGAAAGGTCATTGACTACTAATGAACGCCGTGATACAAAGAAAGGTAAAATCAAGATCGTGACATAAACGAAGGGCTTGCCTTATTATATTCACGCATCTCGCTTCGTGATGTGTCATTCGACGTTCTTATGCATGCCCGAGGCCCACTCGAGCGACGAACATAAACAACCGACACCGACAAGCTCCAAACTTGTGCAGCATGCAGGCTCTTCGGCAGGCTCGGAATCCCTCGTGCTTGCTCCACGAGCATGCACCGAGACACTGCAATCCTGCCAAAGGTGCCGTCGCGTGCATGCTGCACGTGTTTGGGGCTTGCCGGTGTCCGTTGTTTATGTTCATCGCTCGAGTGGGACTCGAGCCTTATCGGATGATGCCGCAATCTCATTAGAAGGAGAGCGCCAATAAGCTGCATTTCCGAGCGTTCATGCTTCGTTCATACACAGCTAGTCTTACAACACGCCGCTCCCGATTATTCAGACATTCGGAGTGAAATGGTCTAAAGGAAAAGCGACATTGTTATTTATGGCCATATACCATTAACTGATCGCGGATGCCAGATCATTTAGAGATATAAGGGGAAAAATACAGATATCGACGGTAAATAAACGCAGAAATATATGAAAGCATTATCGCTAACGAGAAAATACATTCAGCTGATTCAGGAAAACAATGATCGAATCGTTTTCTGGGACCATCAATCGAGGGATGTCGCGCGCTCGTAACTAAAGCTAATTTCTTTTTTTTTCTCTTCTTTTTTTAGGAAGGTTTGGGCAGCGGGAATTAAGACTGCCTGAAAATGGCGTCTAAAATGGCGTCTGTACGATATCTCTTTTGATGATGCGCAATTATGCCAGCACGGTGTCACGGTTAACTTAACAGCGTGCACCACTTAGTTGTTATGACATGACCCAAAACTGATGTACGTTAAAACCTGAGCACTGCAAGAAAGGGTCGCTCAACCTCCTCGAATAACGAGACCAAAAAATACTTTTCTACACTCCAAAAAAAAAAAAATGCTGTAGTTTTACATTCTTTAGTTTCATATACTACACCCGAAAACTTCAGTTCGACGTACTGCATCGCACTCACGTTGAACCGACGGTACCAACTTTCACGAGCGGCATTAATAACCGAGTGGTAGAACTTATTAAAAAAAAAAAACTAATATACGTGCTACTGACTACAAAACTTCATTGTTTTTTCTCTAGTCTTTGCTGCGTACTTCAGCTGTTTAATAAGTTATATCGCACCGTTATCAAGCCCCTCACAAAATTTGGGGCCCTCAATTCGACGTCAGGGCGCTGTACGTCGAACTGACGTTTTGGAGTGTGTATATGTGGCAAAGGGTTAAGACTACACCCTTTTATTAGGGTGTACGCAACCTAGCGGAGACCACCGCGAGGCACAAATTAGACACCAGCTAATGTTGCGTCAGCTTTACGGAGTCCGAACTCTGACGCATCGCTCGTGCTCAATCTGAGCTTCGCCATGGCCTTCGCTACGTGACGTTTAAAGCCAGCACTGCGGGCCTTGCTATGTAGGAGCTGCTGGCGAATGCGACATTCGACGCTTCCTGTAATGACACAAAAGCAACGCGCCTTCTCTACACCCGGTAACGCGGCAGTATAGGTCGAGCTAATTTCGTCGCCGACGACACCGATGGAAGTTGGCCGTTCTATCGCCGGCCGCCGCATGATTTCATCTTGCGCAGAAACATTGGGGAACTCGGCGACCGGACATACGAGCAGTCGCTCAGAGGACAGCCGACCTCATCGAAATTCGGCGCGATGATTAATGCCGAGCACGCATAGCGAGTAGGGCGGACACCGCCATGACCTTCCCCCGACTGGCGTCCTCGTCGCAACGACAGAATTGAGCGCGGCTCGCGAGTCCGGTAGCCCGCGTCTATAATTGCCGGTTCCAGCGGGAATGGAGCTTAATTTACGAAGCGCTAATGACGGAGACGGGGAGGCGTTCTCGTTCCGCGAAAGATGCGGGAGCCAAATACGCGTAACGCAAGCAAAAATGAAAAAAAAAAAATGAAGAAGTTGGAATACCTGTTATCCAACATAAACGGTTCTTGTTAATAAGAAAGAGCTAAGTGAATAAGAGGAAGGCGTCGTCTTTATAAAGAAAGAGTAGCGTTTAAAAGAGTCCCTAGAGGAACGCACTAAGACCCCTAACAAATCGGCGAGCGCGCAGAAATAAAAGAAAAGAAAGAAAATAAAGGCACAGAGGCAGAGATGAAGCGGGAATCTGTATGCGGTGCTTCCGTGGCCAAGTGAGTTTGAACGGATGAAGTGCGAGCTTTCCTAGAACACACACGCACAAAAATACGTGCGCGCACACAAACACAGACATACACGCACGCACACATACATGCACACACGCGCACACATACTCACCAGACAAAATCGTGTTTACTGCAGGCGCGCAGAACACCGTATACGCGTTCCTTTTCCGCGAACCACCAAAGTCAACAGTTTCTAAAAGAAGCGCTGGCTAGCGCACGTTGGAAGCGCATGCAAAATCGAGGTCGGCGAAACGAAATGGGCAAATTCAGTTTCTAAAAGAAGCGCCGGCGAACAAAAGCGCGCGCCGCCTCCGCGCACATCACCGAGCCATCCTCGGAGAAAACGGAAGAGCGCGGAGGGAAGAAATTCGTCCGGTAGAAAAGGCAACGGAGCTCGGCCCGATCGGCAAGAACCCGACGTCCCTCCATCCCTTTTGTTGTCCGTGATCGCCTGACCGAAGCGAGCGAGAGAGACATCAAAGCGAACGAGGCCAGCGTCGACATCGCCGTTTCCGCGCGCGCCTTTACAGCGGCATAACACGGACGCGTGGTCGCGAACGTATATGGGGGAGCAGCAGGACGACTGCACAAACAACAACAAGAAAAAGAAAAAAGGAAACATAAAGAGCAACACCCAGAATTGAGTTGGATGAAAGTTTCGTTGGAAGGGAGCGTCCGTTCGATTTCTTCTTCCCGCTGTTCGCCGGAGATAGCGGAGCAGACTCCGTTCCGGTGTCTCGTCCAACTTTTGTTCGGTATCAATCGCTCCATTGCGTGTCACGTTCTTTCGACTGTCCGTTGTCTTTTTTTTTCTTTTTTTACGTGAGCCGTCCTCTTTCCTCGATAAACAGCTCACTGCAAGTCGAGGACACCCAAGACCCCGGCCGCCATCATTCTCGCACACGAGGAAAAGGGGACGAAATAGAGAAGAAACAAATAATAAAGTGCACCGTTTCCGAAATCCCGAGAGGACGGCATCAAGAAGGCGCGTGCAATGCAGCCGAGAAGTGTTTGGCTCGAAGTCCGTCTCTTCCACGGTTCTGTCCACACTTCCCGTCTCCCTACGATGGACACGATAGGACGCTTTACGAGCCATCCAAGCACCGATCCAATGCCATGGGGGTGTCACGTGGTCTTCGGGAGGAGCACTACGAAGCGTGGGATGCGCAGTCACGTGACTCGTTCAAGACGTCGGATTGGCTGGGATGGTTCGTAGCCTCCGCTGCGGTCCATCGTATCAAACGAAACGGAGCACGGCTCCTCGAGCTCGATGCGGGAGGAGAAGCGAGAACGGCCCGAGTAAGCGACGGAAACGGCGCGAAGAAAGGAGGAGCGAATATCTCTGGGCCTTTCTTCTCGCCAGCTTTCGATTGCCCCGTCGCGTTGAAGGAAGCGCCGCGACTTCTTTTCACTGCGCGCCGAGGAAACAGTGCCTTTATAAAACCTCACGTAGATTGCAAACGGCGCCGGTCCTTCAAAGGGGCTTCCCATCGCCCGAAAGGAAGCCGGCGCTGGGGACCTCGGCGGAAACAAAGCTCCAAGGGCGCCATTCTCGCTCCATTCGACTGGCGGTTTTTGTTCTCCTCTTCCGTCGTTACTTCGCTTCGGAATTGCTCTGGTGCTCTTCACGCTCTTGACTTTCCAAGCGTGCGGCGCCGGTTGTTCTCGTTATCTGAAGAAAAGGGCCTTGGAAAGCGAGGGAAGTCATATTCCACAGAGCATAGGAACTAAATTATTATTAAAATTTTGGGTCGTCAGATGAACGGTAATAATATTTCAAATGCTCGCAGCAGAAGAATAGAAATCCAAGCACAATTGCGCGGCTTACCAAGGGACAGGCGACTTCAGTACGTTGGGAAAATAGATTAATCGCATCCTGTTTATCCTATATCTAATTTCGCGAGCGATCCCGCAATCCACACTGAAAACAGGCAATAGAGCTGGAAAAAGTGTATATTAAAAAAAAAGTATGGACTTATTTTTAAGAAAAGCAACACGAGTGTTATGTTTTAGGGGGTACATAGGCCGATCCCCCTCGTCCGGACATAACGCCGCCTGCCTCCTACCTACGCGACCGATGCTCCACGCTGTGCCGTCCCGAGCTACATGTCAAGGACGAGGGTGGCCAACAAGGGCGCAACTCACCGAGTTGCCCAACGGGGTTCCATAACGTGAGCCGGGCCGGTGGTTCCGACTCCGGTACTTGGTCGGTTCAGAGACACATGTAGTCGAGGTGACGTTCAGGCAAATTCTCTGAGCAAGCTCATTGAGCCGCCCCATTTATTCACACACTCAACAATTCACACACTCAACAACAACAAAATAAGATATTTTCGTGCAACTTACACGAAATATAAAATTCTACAATCTGTGCTATTTAAATCCATATCTATTTTATTCGTATATAGTGTTCTGTCCTGCTGGGCCCAGTGAATGGACGGAAGTATGTTTTACATGTGAGTGAACAAAATATACAAAATATAACTATTTTCAAAAACATTTCCTTTTCATGTGGGCTTCATTTGCACTGTGTATAGGCGATCTACAAAGTCGCAAAATTGTTTTTGGGCAATAACGTCTGAGTTTCCACCTTGTACATGCGTGTGACGCCAGTCCGCTGTGGTCATTCCTGGTGATCGTTAGCGTTCGGGGTACCGCTACTTGTACGGTGCAAACTTAACACGTTAGCTTGGAAGCTTGTGGCAGTTGGACCACCAGCATACGGCAGACCAGTTAACGTGAATGCAAGTCATAGTGATTGTATTGTGTGTATGTTTATGCACTGGGAAGAGCCCCACGGACGTCCACTGTCTCCACTGTAGATGAGACATTTAACCAGTCCAGTACAGCTGCTAGCCTGGCGTCCTTAACGTATACACTAAGCAGTAGTGACAGACAACCACAAGCCTGTACAATGCTCCTGCGGGTCGAAACGGGCAGAGCAATTTATACTGAGAGAGTTTGGCCTTCTTAAGAAGATTTTTACAGCCTGGAAACCACAGCAGCGTAGTCTGAGAACCGGGGGATGACTACTTCCGTCGGTCATTTTGTAGCTCTGACTCATAGGAACGCTATGCGATTTCTCGTGAATAAGCGAGACAAAGAAGTAGCGCCATTTTGTGTTATCGCGCAATCAGCTGGTTCTAGCGGGCAACAAGCTCCGCCCATTGGCCAAACTCTCAGTAAAAACGGCTCTGAAAACGAGCAGAGGTGAGGATTGAGCCCAGGATCAGGGGCTTCTGCAGCGCGAGCTTTGGTAGCACGTGCTCCAAGCTACGGTGCGTTACTACCACTGATCTTTATTGTAGTAGGTTGAATCGAGGACCGGGAGCCCGTCGGTGGCGCCACTGGCGGTCTTTACTTGATACCGGCGAACACACGCTTTTTCTATGAGAGAAACACATAAAATTAGGAATATTAAAGCTTCTACGCGGTGCTCGAAGGCGAGTATTTTACGATGTGCCGCGATCATTATATCCAGTGTTTGGAGATCTAATCGGTATTGGTCGAGCGTTCGAACGCTGTTTAAAAAATTCAAATGTGCCGGAGCACCATCGAGTGTGCAGGCGACGCTTGCTTCAATTGCTAAATAAATGACACGTTCAAGAAATGAACGACACCCTCTGAGTTTTAGTACGTCACAGAAGCCCTCGCTGCAGTTCAAAGGAAGCGCTCGCACCAGAAGTACTCTGTATACAAGCGCTTGAAACGATGCGAATGCCTCCAGTAAATGCCCTCTAACTTATCGTTCGCTAAGCCCCGATAACTTCGAGATGACAAACGACTAGATACTGGCTCTCAGCAACCCTTGTCTCATTGAACCGCATTACAGTTCACGCCCAACAAACTGGCAACCCTCGATCCTCAACCGCAAAGCATTTATTTAAAGGAGGTTGGTAGTCTAACGCGTTTGATATTTGTGCCCAGAATATTACTGTCATTCCCGGAGAACACGATAAAAGTTTCATCGTGGAGAACAACCCATTAAGGTAAGGAATTGCAGTTCTCCCCATTTCTCCCATAGAGTCCCATGCGTTAGCTGCAGTCGAGCGATGGGTGCCGGTGGTACCGCTCGACTCCAATAAGACAAGCCTCGATACGCGATCCAGCGTACTACAATAGAGATCAGTGGCTACTACACTCGACTACCGATCTTTTTTTTAAAAATATATTATTGCCAGATTTTTACAAACACAATCAAAGACGCCCTTTTCAAAGGTCAGAGTCATCTAGAGGCAGGCTAAAAATCTATTATATTGCCGCTCTAATTATGGCAATCGGAGAACATATTCGCCTAAATCAAGCACCCTGAACTTCGTGAAGCGAAGCCGACATTAAAGATCAAACTTGGTAGATCAGATTCCTCGCTTTCTGCTCTACAGTTTCGAAGACGTACGCTTTTCCTGGAGTGGCGAAGCTCTACTGTGCCGCCATTAGAGCGTTGGGTGTGGCTGTGGACAGGGTGGTTAGACTGACTTTTGAAAACGGTGTGTTACTATACTCCGTCTCACTAAAACCGTGCACTACAGCCAAAGCAACAGGGAAGAGAGTGTATCCCGACTTGTTGAAGAGGAGGAGAGGAGGAATGGGGAATTCCAGCCCTTCACTCCTGTATCCTCCTTTCCTCCTCTTCAATAGTTTGGCATATCCCCTGTAGCTTTGGCTGCACTACACAATCTTAGTGAGCCTGTGTATCGGTGAACTTATACAACAGTCTGCCGATCCTTTGGTTGATGAGCAGGGGATCGGTGGCCGAGTGGGCTAGCGAACACCAGCTCGGAGCACGTGGAGCGAAAGCTCGCGCTGCAGAACCCAGGATCCTGGGTTCAATCCCCACCCCTGCCCGTTTCGATCTGGAGGAGCATCGTACCGGCGTGTGGTCGTGTACCACTACTGCGTGGCGCACGTTGAAGACCCCAGGATAGCGGTTGTGCTGCACTGGCTAAATTTCTCATCTACAGCCATGGAAGACTCGTCGCCCGCTGAGACAGACCAAGTTCTAGGCTCTATAAAGATACACAAACCCAATTTTTTGATTGATGAGTAAAACTTTCTGATTTCTGACTTCCTCTCAAAGATCGTCAACCAATCCACTCCCCTTACACTCTAAGAAAAAAGGGAGCGTGACTTGCTCCCTCAAGGGAGCATATACGCTGACACAACCATTGCTCCCCTAGGGGAGCAACTGTAACGGGAGCAACCTTTGCTCCCCTACCGTTGGTCCCTCAAAGTTGAACCTCCAGGACCAACTTTTGCACCCTTGCATTTAGGCCACTGGGACTAAATGTTGCGCCCTTGCCTCATTTATTACTAAATTGCGCCCTCACACACCTAGGTGGCGCTAGTCAACGTCCAATTCAAAATTGGAAAAAAAATGTCATCGCTGTTTTAGATCTTTTGACACTCATCACATTCCCATATGCACAACGCTTATATCTCATTTCCACACTTTTTGTTGCACATGTATTATACATTTTAGCATAGACAAGGAGTTAGAACACAGATGACACACGCATAGCACACACACAATGACGCACTAATTCAATTTTGTTTTCTTTATTGTCCCACGCTAATTCAGTCGCCAACACCGAAAGCTACCCATGCGCCTTTTATACTGATCAAATGAAAGGAGTCGTTTTGTCAGTGACCATGTCAACCGTGAGCGATGTTACAAATACGGTGCTGCTTTCGCACTAATATTGTTCTCCAATATTGTTGCTAAACTTTCCAAGGAGTGTATCTCTTACTAAGAAGTAACGGTACACACAGTAATCATTTGTGACAGTCTATAAAACAGCGTCCCCATAGGCTCCCAGGAGCCATGTTCTCGCTTCCCCACATAGCTTCCCCACTATGCGCATGCGCGTCTCCGTGGCAACCGCATCGTCTCTTGCGAAAAAAACAACAAAAACAAGTAGAATACAAAATGAAAAATAAACACAGAATGAACCTTTTTTCTGTCTTTGAAAACGTTTTTAAAACGTTCTATGCGGCTATTTTCATCCCAGTTAAACCAAAAAGAAAATATAAACGCTTTCAAAGCACGTTTCGAAGCATGCAAAGGGGAAGGACGCCAGGACAACGGTCAAAAGCCGCATGGCCAGTGCATCAACAATGGCGGCGCTCGAGTCAGCGCTGACTTCCACGACGTGCTGGAACAGAGGCTACGATCGTTATAAAGTGAGCTCCAACCCTTAAACATGGCCCCTCCTGCAATTTTTGATGCTACGATTGTCTGTGGATACCTCCCCTGCGTTCCGAAACAGTAAGTGCGTCGCTAACGCTGGCCATCGGCGATGCAGCAGACGCCGCCATCTTGTCCCCGCGTCTTTTGCTCCCGCACTGTTGCTCCCGCGCGCCTCTCGCTGCTTTTGCTCCCCGCGCCCCTCTGTTAGTCCCGGTCGAGTGCAGTTAGTCCTCAGCGTTTGCGCACGGTACGCAGCTCGAACCAGATGGTCTCTTCGGGGAGCAAATGGGAGTTGAGAGGTCCAAATGCTGCCGTTAGTCCTTTGAGACCATCTTTTTTCTTAGAGTGTAGGAGTGATTTTCTGATACACATCTACTAGCACTCGTACACATGTTCGCTGCACTAGCCGCGTTCTGAACAAACGTTTAAGTCTGCGTGACGCACCACTATCCTGCTACTTCAAATGCCGTGCAGTAGCAGGACAGGGTCATACGGGAAAGAAAAGTCCTCCATTGTTAGAAACCGCAATATACTACCTGCCATAAGCATTTTTTTTTTAACGCGCGCTTGAGCACGTTGGTGAACAGGGTGCCATTTGAGTAGTCGAGGAACACACGCTGCAGTTAACGTTTTTTTACGCAGAAAACAGTGTCCGCTCTGGCCACCGAACCTCCAGTGCAAGCTCCGGATGGAACGCAAAGTGCGTACAGGAGAGGGGGTCCTGATCTTCCCCGAGGCGGCTTTCAAAAGGCGGCGTCGCCTCCATTATTACGTCCGGCCGAGCCACGCGAGAACTCCAAGACAGCGCAAAGACGCGCACGTCCCGAGATGCGCATCGATCTTTTGTAAGTGCGTCGTCGCCGACTCGCAACGCGATATGTCTCCGAGAAAAACACATGACGAACGAATTGCCAGCAGCGTGCGAGAGAGACTGTCGCTGCTGGGGCGCCGTCGGCGGGAAAAACGATCTCGGCTCCAGAAATCGAACAGCTCGTTATCCTCCGAGAAATTGGAGGCTTTGCACGACGGAGGCGGGTAGCTAGAGACGGGCGCGGGCGGGATGCGGGAAGAGGGGCCGATCGGATCGTCGTTCCCGATGCGGACGAGATGCGAGAAAGTTGTCACTTTTGTGAAGGTGGATGGTTAGCGAGCTGTAACACGACTTCTCTCTCTCTCTCAGACTAGCGTGCACGCACGCACGCACGCACGCACACACACACACACACACACACACACACACACACACACACACACACACACACACACACACACACACACACACACACACACACACACACGCACACACGCACGCGCACGCTTGCACCACACACCACACACACACGCACGCACGCACGCACGCACACACGTACGCACGCACGCACGCACGCACGCACGCACGCACGCACTTTTTCCTCTGGCATCAAAACAACATACGAGAATCCTTACGTAGAAAGGCTTAGAAGAAAACGCGAGAGTTGTAGAGTGCTTCGGAATTCTTGAGAAACACCAACTCGATTATGTTTTTTTTAAATTCGGGATTGGAAAATTCGGGTAGGGGTAATGTAGTAAGTTCTCATTGTTTTCAACAGGCCGAAGATAGGCTATCTAGGGCATGGTAAATCCTGCGAATTATCGGGCGCTTCTTTTTTTCAAGGCCGACATGTTATTATTTATAAGACAAAAACAAAAACAAACAAAAGTGACGCACAGATGATTTTGTAGCACCTACAGTTGCCTTTTTTTTTCTTTTTTTCTGGGCCTTCAATACGTGATGATAAACTTTCAGCTTATAAACCAGGGTTCTCCCCAGGAATTTCTGAGAGGTGGACATTACCGGGAGGGGGGGGGCGTTAGTTTTTTTGTTTGTTTTTTTGGTTCGTCACGCCTATTCCCCCCCCCCCCGCGGCCGCTTATGGTCAAGAGGTCCAACGAGTCAAGAGGTCCAACGAGTCAGGAGGTCCAATAGCCACGTGACAGCCGAGTCAAGAGGTCCAACGAGTCGAAAGGTCCAATTCGAGTCAAGAGGTCCAACGCGTCAAGAGGTCCAACGAGTCAAAAGGTCCAATTGGTGTCAAGAGGTCCAACGCGTCAAGAGGTCCAACGAGTCAAGAGGTCCAACGCGTCAAGAGGTCCAACGCGTCAAGAGGTCCATCGAGCCTTATTTTTATCCTCTCTGTTTATAATTAAATTGCCATTAATGGCTGTTTGTTAAGGTTACTGACTCTTTGACCTATTTGAATGACTTCGGACAATACAACTACTACGTAGCTATTGGCGATTGGCGCGATGTGTTACTCGGGTGGAATTGTAAGATGGGGGGCTAGTTGCTCAATCATTTTTAGAAAATTGGGTCATAGATACTGAAGTCGATTGAAGAACTGTTCGTGTCGGAAAGCACGTCGATCTCTGAAGCCGATAGATCTAGTGTGTCCAGTGTATAGGCCATGGCGAATAGAAAAATTACTAACTTTACATGCCATGCTGCGCCAGGGCAAACTGTCTCTTCAAGTTCTTCGAAGACCAAGGACTTCAAAATATCAAGGAAGTTATTTTGACGGGACGTGAACAAATTTGAACAATTACTACAACTTTTAAAAATGATGTCACAGAAACTAAAAAAAAAAACTATCTTCAGTTATTCTGACGTTAAACGCCGTAATAGTGCTTTAGTGGGATGCTAGACGTCGAAATAGCAAATAACTATGGACATATCTTTCGTATGTGACAAAAGATGTGTTCAATGTAGTTTTACAATTATTTTGAACCCGGATGTCGAAGTAGTCGCTACCTGATTATAATGCAATTAAATGCAAAGGTGCAAGCGAGCTGGACAAGAATGACGAAAATAATCCCTGGAGAAGGGGACCAAGAGGGACAAAGGACAAACACAAATCTCCAAACACAATTAGGTGACTGGTGCGCGACCGAAAAAATTCGCCTGCTCCGGGTGTCGAACCCGGGACCTCTCCATTTCCAGTGGAGCGCTCCACCAACTGAGCTAGCTCAGTTAGGACCTCTCCATTTCCAGTGGAGCGCTCTACCAACTCAGCGCAGTTGGTAGAGCGCTCCACTGGAAATGGAGAGGTCCCGGGTTCGATACCCGGACCAGGCGAATTTTTTCGGTCGCGCACCAGTCACCTAGCTGTGTTTGGAGATTTGTGTTTGTCCTTTGTCCCTCTTGTTCCCCTTCTCCAGGGAATATTTTCGTCGTTAGTCACTACCTGAACAAAAAAGGCATCTCCAATCGTGGAATGCTAAGACCTTTCCGGTGACGTGTTCGACATTCGCGGGGGAGAGCAACACGGGAGATGCAGATTTACGAGTTTGTGGTCAGGGGAGAAAAGCAAAGGCCCACAGCCCGCAGGGCTGCAGGTCCCCAACAAACCAATGTTGCTATAGACTTGACAGTTTATAACAACAATGATTTTTGGTGTTAAAAAATCCAGTGCCCAGCATGCGATCCCCACAGCCCAGCGCGCGTATCTGTCGCTTCAGAAACCAAGCAAATCACGGGTCATACGCACGAACACTGATTACATCACCGGCAAGAAGCGATGTATCAAAGCCGTGTACTTGAGATCCCCCTTCCGTGTGGAAGTCTTCATAGCTTAACTTTTTGCTTTTCTTTTTTCGGCATTTTTCTTCTCCGCTTTATTTTGTTAGCGTCTCTGTTGTCTGCTTTTTTAATGCGTGAGCATTACCTGGCCCAGTCAGCAAAAAGCCGTCGGCCAAATCCGTGACTTGTCCAACGCAATCCAACACAATAAAAAATCAGCAGAACCCATCCTTTGGGAATGATTATCTACGTTAATGCGAATAGCATCAAACGGTGCGGAGTTATGCGCGTTCGTCAGGTGGCCGGCACACTCTAGATACGCCAGCCCACTCTTGAGGCGATTCTAAATTTGTTGACACTTTCACAGCCCTGCGCACGATCTCCGCAGCCCAGCACGTGCGTTTGTGTCACTTAGGAAGGCGAGCAAAGCACGCGCCATACGCACAAACACTCAAAATGGTACCGACCAGACTTTCTGGCGTCTCAGCTTAGTCTCAACCAACGGTATTTAAACGGTTGTTTATATCTTTACCATAGGACGCGCTTTACAGCGCTGTCACAGCTACCGGTGCGCGCGCGTTCCATGCACGAGGGCTCATTCCGCTCTCGTGAGGCTGAGCACGGCCGCTACATCACCCTCTCCCGAGCGCGGGAGAGGGTGAGCTAGCGGCCGTGCTCAGCCTCACGAGAGCGGAATGAGCCCTCGTGCATGGAACGCGCGCGCACCGGTAGTTGTGACAGCGCTGTAAAGCGCGTCCTATGGTAAAGATATAAACAACCGTTTAGAGTGCGTTGAATGACTGCCTTCATAGCTCTGTGGTTAGCGCGTCTGCCTGCTGATCAAAGCGGTCAACGGTTCGAATCCCAGCCGGCGCCGGTCTTTTTTATTTATTTATCGACCCGCGGCGTAAGAGGTTAGATAGCCAGATAGATAGATAGATAGATAGATACATAGACGAAAAGTGCGTGAAGTATCCAAAGAATGCTATTCGCATTAAAAACTCTGGTCACGTGATATCTTTGGTCACGTGACCAAACAGTTTTTTTGGTCACGTGACCTAACTGGCATGTGACCAAAAAGCTCTATGGTCACGTGACTAAACCGAAAAAAGAACTCTGGTCACGTGACCTTCTCTGGTTACGAAACCATCCCCTGGTTTCGAACCTAGGCCTGGTTTCGAACCTAGGCCCTCTTGATCGTAAAACTTACGCGCTATCCGTTGCGGCAACACAGCTTTATTTTTTCTTTATTGACCGTTGCGGCAACACAACTCGGGCAAAGCTAATGCTCACGCATTCTCACATCATAAGAAAAAGCTTAGGCACCCTCGCAGTTTTTTGCTTTTTTGCCTGTACTAATTTTACACCCCTTCCCTGCACATATTTCACACCAAGAGATGAAACGAGTTAAAATATTCAATATTGGACCTCTTGACGCGTTGGACCTCTTGACACATCGAGGCACGAGTCAAGAGATCCAATACGGGTCAAGAGGTCCAACGCGTCAAGAGGTCCAACGAGGTCAAGAGATCCACGGTAGGTCAAGAGGTCCAACGCGTCAGAGGTCCAACGGGTCAAGAGGTCCAATATTGGACCTCTCGACTCGTTGGACCTCTTGACGCGTTGGACCTCTTGACTCGGAATCCCCCCGCCCGCCGGCGCCGCGCCGCTGAGACAGAGAAAGAAAAAAAGAAAGAAAAAGAAACACGCCGAGCGCCCGCGCTCTTTGTTTGAAGCAGTGGCAGTGGCGGCAGTCAGCGATGCCATAGCGAACGATAACGTGGGAGGTGCGCGGACCTGCTGAGTACGACGGCGACGTTTGCAGCCATGCGCGCAGGCAAAATAGCATTGTCATCCTGCGACATAAAATAATCGAGTGGTGGGTGGTCAGTTGGAGCGGTGGGCGGCCAGTCGGAGTTGTGGGCGGCGAAGCCACTGCCGCCAACCGTGGGGAGAACTCTGCATAAACGTAATGCGAATTGTAGCAAACGTGTTCCCTAGTATTGTTTTGGCCAAGCAAAAGGTGAGAGAGGTGCTGCGATTCAGGAAAGGCATCGGCGTATTTCGAGGGCCGAGTCCGCCCGTCCAATGAAGTACGCCTTCGTCACTCTCAATTAATTCGTTTTGTCAATACTCCCATTAAATTTTGGTACATGTCTTTTGTTGATAATATGGAAACTCCAGATGACTGTTTGGCTATCGTTTCAAGAATCTTGCAACGTTATAACGTGCGAGCACACCGCAACATGCACATACCCACGCTTTTTTTTTTCTGACCTCGTTTTTTAGAATACATTTTAAATACTTCGACCATCGAAAACAGCGTGTGCTCTTTGACAGACAACAAAACTAACTCATGTTCGTGTTAAAAAAAAATACCTAGAAACGATGAAGGTCGGGCACCATTAAATACTCTCCTTCCCGAGCCAATCTCGAAAAACAGCCGACGGAAGGACTACATGTTCCCATGCGGCTCGGCAGTTTGATTTAGGCATTGTTTCTAACGAACTCGATCAGCGCGCCAAGAAAGAAGTAAAAGGGGGCTTATATAACTCGGTCAAATATTAGCATGGCCATTAGTCTTGGCGAGAAACACCGAGGTGCTTGCAGTGAGCGGCGACGGAACTTTCTGTGCACGACGCGAACGACGCCCCGCGGCATTTCGTGTAACTCTCGCCAGACATGTACAAATTACTCAAAAAAGGTAGTTAAGTTAAGTTACTGAGTATCGACGCCAAAAGTAATTGGAGTAGAGTAGAAATTACGCATTTGTAATAGTAATTGAGTAAACTACTAACTACTGTAAAAAGTAGCGAGTTACTTTGAAGTTACTTTCGAAGTTACTTTTTATATTTTTGTGGTAGCAAAATGAACAGCAGTTTTGATCCGTGAAAAACCCTGCGAGCCTAAAATAAATGCAGTCATTTTATGGCTTGCGTTTTCACCAAAATAGTTTATTCGCTCGCAGAAGCAATTGACTTTCAAAGTTCTTGATAGGAGAGTTTTCCCTTTTCCTCCTAAAGACGTCCCCAGCCAAGCTAAAAAGACGTTCCACCGACGCGCTGGATGGAACGGCAGCGTTGAATTTCAGAAACAGGCTGTGCAGGGTCGGGTAAGCGAGTGTCGGCATCTTAGGTGTCCATGACGAAACATGTGAGGTTTGCCTCGGCTAGAGGGTCTTTTATAACAAACTCTCCTCCTTTTTTTCTTTTTTCTTCGGCAAGTTGAGATTGTTATGACTGGCCCCTCTTTATTCCCACGACGTTCGGAGAGTACGCTGAGCGAGTGCACCTGACCGTCAAGGGTTCAAGTCTCGCGCCACGACGATGAGATCATCCGGACGACTGCGCGTCTCGTTGCAGTGCTAGTGCTACGCTACTGAAAAAAAAAATGTTTTGGTTTAACAGAAGATGAAACGAAGTATACTTCGCCGCTGACGCCGGGTCCAACAAAAGGATCTCCCAAGGGTGACTCGCAATCCTCGCCGGCGACTACGGTATCCTGACGCGCCTGACACGCCTGACAAGTAAATCGTTTTCAACAAAGAGGAGGTCTCCCTGGCGTGGAAGGTCGGAAGGACGCGAAGGATTACGTGAACAAGCATCGTCGCTCGTACAGTTGCAGCTGGAAGCGGGAACGTGCTCCCATGAACGGATTATCCGTGTCTGCGTTTGTGCGCGGGGGAGTCCGGCTTTGCAAAGGCGTATGCGCTGACGACGAGGCGACCATGGGAACAGGCGCCCAGCTGCGAGGTCATTCCAGTGGCGTCTCCCGTGGAACCCCCAAACCGCTTGAGGCAGAACTCACTAAAGGCAGACAACATGAAAACAACAACAACCCTCGGAGTGTCCCCGTCTTTCACGGTTGCAGCTGGAGGCGCGGCGCCTGCGTGCATTACCGGATTAGGTCAATACCCGACCAAGGCTTGTTAAGCATCTCTTCCTGCGTTCGTGCGCGCCGGTGTTATGTTTTGGCTGCTCGTCGCCACCTTGGCCCAAGGACGCCTGTGATGCAGTTTCTACGGCTGCCGAGTATAAGTGCGTGGGAACGGAATGTGAGGGGGCCCCTTGTTCGGGAATGCCACTTCATCTGCCGGCGTCTTATTTATTTCTGCGCTCAAACTTTTGTGATGAGCAAAATTAGCACTAGATTTCGAAAGTAGTTAGTAATTTGAGTAGAAGTTACCTGAAAAACGTAGTTAAATTAAACTACTAATTACCCAAATAAAGTTGTAATTGAAAGTTACCAAGTTACTCGGAAAAGTAGTTAAACTACAGTAGTTTGAGTAGAGTAGTTGAACTACGTCCAAGTCTGAATCTCGCGCAGTATCCTTCGTACAGCGGTCCCCGCTTCTGCCCCGACCATATGTAAGCCGGAGTTTATTCTCACGCCATTAGGGCACGACGACGGTCGTTTCGATGCCGAAGCGTAATCAGAGGACGCTGTGAACGCTCGACCGTAGCCGCGTTGTAGCGCTCTATGCCGCTGGGGTTGGAACGCTCCAAGGTCCGGTCATTAAGAACCGCTGGGGAAGGGAGTGGGATTCCAGGGACAGATATACGCACGGACGCAGTCTCTCCGATATCGGGGAGGAGTCGTGTTGTGTAAAACGGGAAAGGAGGTTTAATGACTATGCAGGCTGTAAATTAACGGTGCGACCTGTGTTGGTGGAGGATGGTTACACTGTTGGTCGGCAGTGTTTTGGACGAACCCACGCCCTCTAGATCTCTACAGAACTTTGACTCTTTTTAATTCTCAACACAGGTAAGAAAATACTGGCTTAGTTATTATCCGCAGCAACGATCTCATTATATCTTTTACGCTCCCTTCCTGCTGTTTTTATTTTTTTTCTTCCTGTACACAGCTCTACGTTCAGGCACGTAGCCAGGATTTTGTTTCGAGGGGGGGGGGGGGGCCCGCCCATGAGAAAATGTTGTATGAGGGGGAGGGGGAGAGGAGGTCCCAGCGAAGTTGAAGATTCCGGGGGGGGGGGGCGCCCATGGGCCGCCCCCTGGATACGTGCCTGTCTACGTTGATTATATTAAAATTATATTTATTATATTAAATTTTGTTTCCTCGTTGGGGGGAACGATGCGTTTCCATCGGCGCTCAGGATGCCCGAGCGCACGGGCTGCCTCCCCCTTTCCAACTTCTGTCCTCTCCTCTCAATGAGGCAAAAAAAGAAAACTATGGAAGACATAATGGTTCGGATAGATTAAGCACTGAAAAAAAAGATATGAAAAAAAAAAGAATATGGGGGACGAAATAGGATGGGACGGAAACAGCGTGTATCAATATTTTCTGAACTGAAACTGAACTGAAAGCCGCATCATCGCAGCTGGGCGAGAATATGGTACGCGTATGTAAATAAATTAAACAGGTGATCATAGAAGATGCGTTGAGAAAATCTCTACAATCGACGAAGATAAAAATCGGAAATAAATAGTGTCGTTAAAATATAAGGTCAATGAACACCTATAGCATGCACCTTAACTTCAAAAGCACAGGCGTACGACGAGGATTGCACCCCAACCGTATGTTTGTCTACCAGCGGCAAAAGCTCGCCGCATCCTCGCGACGCGTCAGTCGTATTCTCCTCTTTGTTAAACGGCAAAAGGGGGAACACAGTAAGCAGCTCGGAGCCGAAGAAAGCCGACCATGAAAGAACAATGAGCTCCTCCGGCGCAGGCGGCCGAACATGATCTTCGCCCTCCCCCCCCCCTTTTACGCCAGGGACGAAAGCGAACGTGGGGAACAGAAAACCCGAAACGAAAGTGGAGACCAAGGAGGCGCTTCCGTAAACGAATCGGCAGAGCGAGCCATCAGTTATTCGGCGCTCGCAACCCATCCTGCTTACGCCTCGCGCCTGCCCACTGGGCCGGGACCGCTCGCAGGTTGCGCAAGCAATTCGCCGGAGGAACCCGTTACGAACGAACCAGCTACGGCCGCTCGCTGCCTTAATTTACGCAGGGCAACAAAGGGCCCGATTGAATCCAACGTGCCGACTTACGTCGCGGGCCGGGCGTGCCTAGTGAGAAGGTGCGATTGAGCCTCTCCGATTTTCCCCGTTCCGTGCTGCCGCGAGTCAGAGTTAGAGCTTCCGTATGGTTCCATCCGACACCCGTATGGTGCCTGGGAGCGCGTCTCCGAGTGGTGTGTTTAGTGTCCCATCCCGCCCATACATCCAAAGGGGTCCCGAAGTGTCAACACATGATGTCACAAAAGCCGGAGTGTCACGCTGTCGGATGTCGCGATCCCTGCGATTGGTCGCAGAAGTGCTGGCGAAAAGCGCGAGCGAACGCAAGTGTCGCTGTCGTCATGGCGTCCCAACTCCAGGTTGCCGAAACTTCCGTGGACTGTCCAGCTGGAGAGCGACCTGCAGCAGAACAGGCGTCTGCCACATCAAACACCGCTGTTGGGACGCCGACGGGACCGCGGTCGGCGACCGCGTGACACTTTTTTTTAAAATTATTTTATTTAGAGAAAATTACACGTCATTGAAGACATGAAGTCATCAAGCAAAAATCAAGGGACCACTTTTTTTTCTTGGACGCGGTAAACACATTAGGCACCGTAACACTAGTAAGGCCGTTGTGCCAGACTGTCTACATCACCCACCGGAAATCTGCGCCCCGAGTAGACTTCATCTTAGTAAGGACGAAAATCCGGCACTACTGCGGTTTTTATGCTGAAACTAATACTGGCTGTGCCGAAGCATTAGCACGCATCTCTAATATACATCCACGCATAACGTCCCCATTCACAGTGAAGAAGGACAGTGTCACGCATTATCCTGAATCCACACCGTCCATCGGTGTAGAAGAATGTAATTATACGGTGCATTCTATAGACTGTTAATTTCTTAGCTTGGTCTATAAACGTTGTGAGTAAGCTTACTTATGATATATCGCGACGGCCTCAGTTAGAATCTGTATTTTCTAGGGTTAATCCCACGACGTAAGAAAGAAATATATATTTGTTCCAATTACAAAATATTAAATAAAAATTAGCTTTCGATTAAAATAGCGTACCTTTGGAAGTTCACAACAATTCGGAAACAAGAAAAAACAAGCATCAAATGGCTCTCGTCAGGCTAGGAAAGAAGTCCTAAGAAACCGGCCCTTGGTCGCAGCACCACGCACGATTGCAAACTAGAATCAACAACTGACGAACCAGCAACAAGCGCCCGATGTACCCGGTGATCCGTCCGTGAAGCACATACATCCCCCTCGAACAATTCTCACTGCCAGTCGTGAGAAAACACAAAGCGCCACTGTTTCGAGGTTGGGCGCGAAGGTTCCCCAGTGTCGATGCCAGGGTTGTAACGAGAAGAGCCAGTCTGGGAGACGAACGATCGGCGATCCAGGAGACGGGAGGTCATCGGAAGAGAACTGGCTGCCCGGGGAAGCGCGCCGCTTCCAGAACAAGGTCTCCGATCGATTGGAACGATACGACCGGTTGGCGGCAGCCTTACCGTGCAGGGGAACTTACTAAACAAGAAAACAGAAAGTCAGCAAAATGAAGGTATGAATAACAAGGAAGGTTGTTGTAAATAACCACACTGGCTGGAGTCTATGCCTTGCAAGGGAGGGCATACCCGCTATCAATGCAATGTTTAAAAAGTGTGGCTGTCTTATTTGTGGCGTTTTTTTCTTTAAACTTCATAACTTCCATCATTATGTACGCGCAGGATTCTGCACTCACAGTGATAACGCGGGTGTTAGCTAGTTAATCATGTCTCCTCTGCTCTCCCTCTCTCTTTCTCTCTTTCCTCCCACTTTTATCTTCCCATCCCCTTCTCCAACTCAGGAGAGCCAACTGAGGCTGGTCACCTTGGATGACCTCTCTGCTTTTTCTTAAAGGTAAACGTTTACCCGACGTTTCGAGACCAATTCGGTCTCTTGTTCATGGGTGAGTGACGGAAAGAACACGCGTTGCATAAATGCACATACGGATGTGTGGGGCTTTGCTGACGTCACGCAGTGCCGAGACGTAGCTGCTGGGCAGGGAGCCCGAAGAACGATTTTAAGTTACCCTTTGCGCGTTGGATGAACAAAGACTCAACGAAGAGCCGCTTTCGTTGAGTGTTACTGCACTCATCGATCCACTCTACTGCATTCATTGAAGGCGTTCGAATGCGAAAGCCAAACGCGGACGCCGGCGTTCTGCATTTGAACGCGTTCGACGAGTGCAGTGGAGACAAGGACAGCTAGCTTTAGGCCTACCCACTAATCAGTCCAATCAGAGCTCGGCGTTCTACACGTCCCCGCGTGCTCTCGCCTCCTCCTTCCTCTCACTTTCTCGGTGCATAGTGACAAATATAGACCTGAAGAGGTTTTCATGAACCGCGCGCGAAGCAACGTAAGTAAATTGTAGTTGAACCGTGCGTCACAGGTGGCTCCTGCTATACTTAAGCATAAAATACATTCTTGTCGCATTTAGATTCGCGCAGGTCCGGGATTCTGTAGATAATTATGCCGGTGTGAAACACGTTTTTCCGAAAGACATTCCAAAGTTTTAACCAGCTTGAAAACACAGTTCTGCTTGGCAACGCCGCCGTGACGCAGTGCAACCAGTTATAAAGATTACCTTTTTTCTTTTTTCGTCCCTAATTACGTGCGTTCCGCACGTACCTTTGTTGTGCACTCTAAGTAGTCATGCCTCGTTGGCGAACCCTTCTCTCGCTACTTAATTTTTCCTGAACGTTAGTGGAACTATACTCGACTAATTAGCGCGCGGAAAAGTTCACCTCAAACAGCAAGAGATGGCAAGTGCACTGTCTCCATCAAACGAAGCGGAGAAATAAAACAATGAGCGCTGCCAAAGCTGTGCTCCATCGTGTGTGTGTGTGTGTGTGTGTGTGTGTGTGTGTGTGTGTGTGTGTGTGTGTGTGTGCGTGCGTGCGTGTGTGCGTGTGTGTGCGTGTGTGTGTGCGTGTGTGTGTGTGTGTGTGTGTGTGTGTGTGTGTGTGTGTGTGTGTGTGTGTGTGTGTGTGTGTGTGTGTGTGTGTGTGTGTGTGTGTGTGTGTGTGTGTGTGTGAACAATCAGCGCTTCTAAAAGCGTAAATCATCGTTTTTTTTAGGGTTTGGAATTTGCATATGGCGACAATGCTGGCGGCGTTGCAATGGGCATATGAGCGGTGGGGAGAAACAATTTAAAACAACGGTTTCGACAAAGTCGCTGGAAAGTTAAGATTGACAAGATGCGCTTAAATATTACGATTCTCGTCACTTGACGATTGGCTAGTGACTGTATTTTGTGTGTGTGTGTGTCTGTGCGTGCGTCCGTTTGCGTGTGTGCGCGTGTGCGTGCGTGTGTGTGCGTGTGTGTCTGATGCCGGGGCGGGGCAAGAAAAGTCGATTTCAAATGTCCGAGACACCCACTTAGGGTAAGTTCGGACTGGAGGCCTTCCTGGAAAAGTAAACGCCGCGATTACGATGTCGATCTACTTTTTTCAGACCCCCTCTTCCCATTCGAGTACAGTCACGGACAGCTAAAAAAAACGCATGGCGTAGCTTATCATGTTCCGGCCTCGTGATTGGTTCCTCGACAATCTTAACGGTTACTGCCGCCACCTGATAAGTTGCGGAGCTTTAAAAAGATGCTCTTGACTGGCCACGCCCAAGATTTTCTTCAGCTGTCACTTACTATAATAAATACAGTTTCTTGTTTGAGAATCGTGGCTCCGTGTTGTTCCTCCGGGTTGAGTGTGCAGTGAGGCAGAGCGTTTCCACCAAGTTCACCGGCACGGGCACAGCTGAGGCGAGAACATCGCTGCCAGAGATGACAGAGCTCCGTCCAGTTTTGGCGTTCCGGAGGACCATCAATCTCCAAGATCAACGACCATAAAAAAGAAAGCGAAGAAGGAAACAACTCGGACCGTATATGGCTTCGTAAAGTACCCGTCATCTCCCACCGTGGGGATTCCTTGCAATCCCATACACAAACAGAAACGACCAAGAAAAGAAAGAGAGCCAGCG
The DNA here is from genome assembly GCA_037355805.1 of Ixodes ricinus. Lineage (NCBI taxonomy): Eukaryota > Metazoa > Arthropoda > Arachnida > Ixodida > Ixodidae > Ixodes > Ixodes ricinus. The sequence goes on along the minus strand of JAZHYW010008030.1, from coordinate 35,745 downwards.
CGAGGAGTCTTTTCTCACTGCTCCGCCCATCACAGCGAGCGAAAGTAGTCCCGGCGCGTCCCAAGCGGGAGCCAAGGCCGAACTCATTTCTCACGCGCCACTTGTCGCGTCTGAGCCGCCGTCACAACAGTCATTTTGTATCGCTGCGGGTCGTTCCGCGTCGCGGAGTCTTCCGGCACGGCAGCAGTGTATATACGATAGCCTAATTCTTCCGGCGCTGCGCCGAAAGGCAGTCAATATGGGGGACCCGAAGCGGAAGACACGGCATCCTCGGGCCTTCATGCATCACCCGCCAAGTTGGCTTCACAAGATTGCGTCGCCTATGTCTGTTTTTTTCCCTTCATATCTAGTGCGGCAATGGAGACTTACGAAAAGAAGATTGGCCACGAAAATCGACCGTCACGCGCACTGCAGTAGGAAGCGGGAGTATCCTTTATTTTGCATCATCTCTACGCACAGCGAACGCCTTGAACTTGGAGCCCGTGCGAGATAGCCTTCGAAGCCTTCAGCCTGTCATTTTGCTCATACGTCTTAGAAAAAGACGCAATGTTTGCCGCAGACATGATGACATAATTATTTGCGGACACGCCTCAAACATGTGCGAAGCATGCAGTGTCGGGTAAAGTACAGCTAAAAGTACTTCAAGTAAGGTACAAAGTAAATCATAGGTTATGTACTTCGATAAAGTAGAAAGTACGCCAGATGCAATGTGCTTCAAGTAAAGTGCTATAAACACAATGGACTTTCAAAATAAAGTACAGTTACATTTAAACACGGGGGCACGACAGGCCCCCCCACGGGTACTGATTTCCAACTCAAGACTCGGTTCGGTGATCGCCTCACGCTCTGGAAGTGGAAACACAAAGTCACCGCACGGGTGCAGTCACCTGGAGAGAACCTCGTCAAGTACTCCCTGGCAAAGCTAAAGCTCATCTCGAAACGCCCCGTTGAACTGGCGAATGCTCAACGCATAGAGTAAGGCCCTTAAAGGCCTTAGTGGTGACAAAGCTTTAGAGACAGCCATCGCAGCCCAGCGCCCAGCGACAGTCACCGCATATACATGGAGTTTGCGAGACACCTTGACCAGACCTTAAGCCATTCCTTTCTTCTGCCAAGCCGCACCGAAAATGCTACTGCCAAGTCACCTATCACTGAGGCGCATGCGACATTACAGCGCTGTGTTCACGAACAGTTTGGACAAGGCTGACCACGCACATTTAGGGCCACAACGCATATCGTCCTTACCACAAGACCAGCAAGAGACACGTTACCTTGCAATATCTACAAAACATGGAGCCCCTGCCCATCGCCCCAGCCAAGACTTGAATATGGGTGTAAGCTACAATTAACAATAAAGAGGCCATCTCATTGCAAAGCTCCCCCCCCCCCCGGGACCGGGAGGTCGAGGGGAGGGGGGGGGCTTTCGACCTTTTATTTTGTGCGCATATATAAAGGGCACATGGAAGAAGTACACTATGCTGGACATCCTGTTCCATCTTATCTTCCATGGGCTTGTTAAATTATCCGTGAGCTGGGAGGGTCATGCTGCACTCTGGAATGGTATAGCTAGAGTGCCTTCATGTGCGCTTTGCTTAGAGTGATGCCAACTGCCTGTTCCCCTTTCCCACACCCTCTCCCGCCGCCATTTTGTTCCTCATTGTTTCCCCATGCGCCGGCAAGTGGCCTTTGTGTCTATCGGTCCTCCCATCCGAGGGGCGAAAATGCTAATCCTCCCTTTGTGGGTTCCACAACGCTGCTCCGAATTTGTGAGATAAGGTGCTTGTTTCTGGGAGGGTTATAAGCCCCACGGATAAATCGCCGTGAACCAAAATGGCTGCTGGTTTGTCGGCGAGTGGTATTACAAAGGGTGGCATCACCCTAGCAAAGCGCACATGAAGGCTCCCTAGGTATAGCCGGGCTGCCAGGAAGTTATGGGACGCGGCCGGCCGTACTCCTACTCCTCGCTAAATCTAGGCAGCACCGACATATGTCGCGTCTTGCCTGTGCCGTCATAGAGCCAATGACGACTTTGTACCAAATTCAGCGAGGAGATTAAAATCGCTCAGTCATACGCCGGGCTTGTTGACGGACATTAAAGCAAGCCAAGACTTTCTCGTCATAAATGACGTCCATTATCACCGATCATCTCCAAGCTTGAGCACAACTGTGATGCCCCAGAACCTTCGACAGTCCGTGCTCGAGCTGACACACGACAACAGCGGCCACATATATGTGAAGCACACACTAGCTAAGTTACCATACCGCCACTGGTGGCCACGGATGATTTCTGCAGTGACTCAATATGTTGACGGATGTCAAATGTGCCCGGTAAACAACCGCCCTGCCACAAGAAATGTTTGGAAGGGCTTCATGCCGACAACCGAAATCACCCTCAGCACTATTGCACTGGACCACGTTGCAATGCCTCTAAGAGACGGTGGCCAGCACATTCCGAACGTTATAGACTTCGTCACGCGTTTTATCATGTCAGGCGCTGTCTCAGCAGCTGACAGCAAGGAAATTCAGCACTTGTATACACTGCCTTCTCTCACTACGGTGTGGCCGATGACTGCCTCTCTGACCACGGTCGTACGTTTGAGTCCCACGAGTTCACATGATTTTTGGCCCTTCACGCCGTTCGACAGAACCTCTCTGTTTCTTATCACGAGGCAAGCAGCGGGCTCGTTGAGAAAAGCAATTCGACGCTCGTCTTGGTGCTGAGAAAGATGTGCAGTGCTGAGCCATCACGCTGGGAAGAGAAACTAAGTGCCACAGCCCTCGCCGTAAACACGGCCATGAATACTACTTTACAATTTTCTCCGTTTGAGTTGATGCATAGATAAGTAATCATATTACCCACGGGGAAGTTCTGGCACCTAGGAACCGCCACCCTGGAAGCAAGGCTCCTAGACCTTGCAGAACGCCGCAGTGAAGCACAACAGGACTCTGAGCATTCTCAGCAACAGCGGAAACGTAGCAGGAACAAGAACCACCACCATGTGGCCTTTCAACCAGGCCAATACGTCTGGATTCAACGTCAAGAGCCAGTCATTCATGGCACGACAAAGCTTGCCCTAACCTACAAGGGACCGTAACAAATCATCGAACACAAGAACCCAAGTCACCTGTAAGATACGACGTGTCGCCCATCCAGCCAGCAATTCATCGCTAAATGAGAGAGTTGCGCATTCCAGCCAACTCAAGCCATTCCGTCCTCCATACGTGGACCCTATGCTCCATGCCCACCAACGACCCAGGCCAACATCCAGTGCCGTAGCAGAACCTGTAACACTTGGACCAATGGCCAGTGCCGACACAGAACTTGTAACCACCGGTCCAAGCTCGAGGCCCCAAGAGGCTCGACGCTTGCTACTTGACGGATTACTACCTTTCAGAATTAGAACTACGAGACCAAGGGTCCCGTTAAGAGGGGCCGGATGTGAGCGGGCTTGCCGCTAGCGCCGCCAAACGGCGTCTCTTTTGTTCCATAAGTCCAACCGCGGCCCCCAGTGTTTCTTTTGTTGTCACGCGGTGCCTTCGGTAAGCGTGTGTGTTGGCGTACAGCGTACTCACCTCAGTAAAAGGTATCATGTTATCTAGCTAATAAATATATTTTTAATTATGAATCACCCAGCTCTTCACCCTCGAACCGTTGAAAGTCGGCAACACAAGTTATAAACAAAAAAAAAAGAAAAAAAGAAAGTTTTTTTTTTGTAGGTGCTGTGACTTTGTAGATTCCATAATTTCTTTATCTGTGTATCAAAACTGAACGTGTTCAAATTCCAGGACTCGCTCCGAAAGACGTCGTACAAAGATTAAATGCATAAAATAAAAATGACAACCGGCTTTTAATTAACTTTTGGGAAGACAAACTAATTATATACAAAGAAGACTGCTTCGGTCATAATCAAAATGCCAGCAAGAACAACGTCTAGAGTAAGTTAAAGGTTTCAGCATTACGAAATTTGAAATTTCTTTAGTTGTCGAACTACAACGTATACAAACCGAAGCGTGGTTTGAATTTTTTATTAATTATTAGGGAACTGGGCAAAGTAATGTAAGCCGAGGTATTACCTCCACCTCAACCGAACCGACGAAGTACCGATATGAAAACCAATTAGAGCTAAGAAAGAAAGAGAGAGAGAGAGAGAGAGAGCGCGAGAGAGAGAATGATTGTTTATTTACACACACGAAGAGGAACAATCGAACAATACTACAACTCGTTAAAAAAACACATATAAAGTTACCGGTTATACAAGCATGAAAAACAAATTATATCATCCCATTCTTTCTTGAGTCAGCTACCGAATTTCGTTAAATGACGAAACAACGTTATGACGCTGGTCATATTCAAACTTGTACGTCTCCGACTTGACCCGTGAAATATTCCTTTCTTGAGAAACATGACAACCGTGATTACACGAACAAATGCACGGTGGAACGACGCACGATCATGACAAAAGCGACCGAGTTCGAAACCCGAATGTTTGCTCCAAGCATCTATAAAGTATTATACAAAACGACCCACTGTTCAAAAAACTCCTACAGGTCATGGTGATAATGCGCGAGGCTCTAGATTGATGACCATAAAACACGCGTTTGGAAAGGTGACAGCTAAATCAAATAAAAAAATCATAGCTGCGGGGTCGATAACACGCGCACTCGCGGGTACAATACCTAAAGTAGGAAAGAAAACTTGTCTTCTCGCAGCCACTTGCGAAATCCCATGTGCGCTTGAAAAAGCAACATCGCCTTAACGGGAATCAATCTTATCCCCCCCCCCCCCCACGCACCCCCACGCGCGCGCTCCACAGCAACATTTTTTTTTCTATCAACGATTTTGATTTTGCGTTTTCTTTCTAACGTTTTTATTCAAAGATCGATTTGAGAAAGCCAACAAGACGGCGTGTATAGCCGTGGCGCGCTTACGACATCTTCCAAGCGTCGCGAGACAAGGCTTTTGCAAGGGACCTCTGAACCATCCGCGTTAAAGGGGCACCTGACACATCAAAATCACATTTCTTTTTATTATCCGAGACAATTGAAAATGGTGCTGGGACATTACCCTCAAAATTTGAAACTTGGGAATTCAGTATTAGCGAATTAAAAAAACAATTTCCAAATGACGAATTCGAAGTTCCCGCGCGATCCCCGCCAGTGCAGTGAGTCAAATTTTGCGGTCTCCTGCGACTCGACTTTTCTCGGACCTCCGCTGACCCGATGCGAGGAGGAGGCGAGCTGGCGGGGATAGAAGGGAGCCGGCGCGGGAAAGAAACCGGCTTCTTCGCCGACTCGCCCATCTGCTCGAGCGCCGCCGAGTTTTGTGAGGGAGGACACAAATCTAGGAAGGGACATCTCACCGGAACTCTGATTTTCGGTATTTCAAAAAGAGGGGCCATAGTTAGTGGTGCAAAACTATCGATAGTACTATCGATAGTATCGATAGTCGCCAGAAATCTGACTATCGATAGTAAAAAAACTATCGATAGTACTATCGATAGTCGACTATCGAAAAACTATCGATAGTACTATCGATAGTCGACTATCGAAAAACTATCGAAAAACTATCGATAGTACTATCGATAGTCGACTATCGAAAAACTATCGATAGTACTATCGATAGTCGACTATCGAAAAACTGTCGAAAAACTATCGATAGTACTATCGATAGTCGACTATCGATAGTCAACTATCGAAAAACTATCGATAGTACTATCGATAGTCGACTATCGAAAAACTATCGATAGTACTTCGATAGTCGACTGTCGAAAAGCTATGGATAGTACTATCGATAGTCGACTATCGGAAAACTATCGTTACTCGACTATCGGAAAACTATGGATAGTCGACTATCGTAAACCTATCGATGGTACTGTCGACGATTTACTATCGATAGTTTTGCGACACTAGTAGTTTGCGTTGCTCCCTCTTCTCTTTTTATCGCTTTATTTTTTGCCAAATGGGACACCAACTAGCCCAGGCACTTACCATCCCAACTTTGGTTCAGCTTTCAGTGATGACGAAGACGGGAGTTTGGGCGAAGAGAGGAGGAAGGGAGGCGAGCGGCGGTGCGGCAACTGTGTTCGCTCAAGAAGGTAGGGCGAGGGTAAGACGGGCCGGGGAGGAGGAAGCAGACGGAATGCTGGAGAAGAGATGGGGAAACCTCCTTCCCTCTATAGCGTTCCGTCTGCTTCCTCTTCCCCGGCCCGTATTACCCTCGCCCTACCTTCTTGAGTTGCAAAGGACTATAATGGTGCGAAACTATCGATAGCACTATCGATAGTATCGATAGTCACCAGAAATCTGACTTTCGATAGTAAAAAAACTATCGATAGTCGACTATCGAAGAACTATCGATAGTACTATCGATCATCGACTATCGAAAAACTATCGATAGTACTATCGATAGTCGACTATCGAAAAACTATCGATAGTACTATCGATAGTCGACTATCGAAAAACTATCGATAGTACTATCGATAGTCGACTATCGAAAAACTATCGATAGTACTATCGATAGTCGACTATCGAAAAACTATCGATAGTACTATCGATATCGATATCGACTATCGAAAAACTATCGATAGTACTATCGATAGTCGACTATCGAAAAACTATCGATAGTACTTCGATAGTCGACTGTCGAAAAGCTATGGATAGTACTATCGATAGTCGACTATCGGAAAACTATCGTTAATCGACTATCGGAAAACTATGGATAGTCGACTATCGTAAACCTATCGATGGTACTGTCGACGATTTACTATCGATAGTTTTGCGACACTAGTAGTTTGCGTTGCTCCCTCTTCTCTTTTTATCGCTTTATTTTTTGCAAATGGGACACCAACTAGCCCAGGCACTTACCATCCCAACTTTGGTTCAGCTTTCAGTGATGACGAAGACGGGAGTTTGGGCGAAGAGAGGAGGAAGGGAGGCGAGCGGCGGTGCGGCAACTGTGTTCGCTCAAGAAGGTAGGGCGAGGGTAAGACGGGCCGGGGAGGAGGAAGCAGACGGAATGCTGGAGAAGAGATGGGGAAACCTCCTTCCCTCTATAGCGTTCCGTCTGCTTCCTCTTCCCCGGCCCGTATTACCCTCGCCCTACCTTCTTGAGTTGCAAAGGACTATAATGGTGCGAAACTATCGATAGCACTATCGATAGTATCGATAGTCACCAGAAATCTGACTTTCGATAGTAAAAAAACTATCGATAGTCGACTATCGAAGAACTATCGATAGTACTATCGATCATCGACTATCGAAAAACTATCGATAGTACTATCGATAGTCGACTATCGAAAAACTATCGATAGTACTATCGATAGTCGACTATCGAAAAACTATCGATAGTACTATCGATAGTCGACTATCGAAAAACTATCGATAGTACTATCGATAGTCGACTATCGAAAAACTATCGATAGTACTATCGATAGTCGACTATCGAAAAACTATCGATAGTACTATCGATAGTCGACTATCGAAAAACTATCGATAGTACTATCGATAGTCGACTATCGATAGTTCTGGGACACTATCGATAGTTTTTGAAAAACTATCGATAGTATCGATAGTCGATTTATCGATAGTTTTGCATCACCAGCCATGAGTGCGTTCGCAATTGCGTTAGAAAACATGTTTTACGATTGCCGTTATTAAATGTTATAGAAATGCCGCCTACAAAGCCTCTAAATTTCCTGATTTTTGACGTCATCGATCAAAAGAAGCAAGGAGGTAGCGGCGGGAGATTTAAACGCCAAAAATAACGGTGCGCGCGCGCGCGGGAAAATTTTTGTTCGCGATGCGTTTTTTTGTGTGTTTGCGACTACAACCTTGCGTCGTTTTAGACAATAAAAAAAATAAGACCTTTGGGGTGTCAGTGCCCCCTTGGCTTCTCCTAGTGACCCTCGGGATCTCGTGGACAGACGAGCAAAGAGGGCGCGAAACGTGGCGCACAATAGGATTTCGGTACACGATGTAAAATAAAAAAAGAAGGCTTCAATCCTACAGATTTTAGGTTAACGTCCCGATAAGGTCAGCACACGAACAAATACAGGCGACGGAGAAATAACAGTCCTGTTGTTTCTCCGTCGCCTGTGTTTGTGCGTGCTCTTACCGAGAAAGCCTCAGGAGGCTTTCTCGGTAAGCAGGGGACTGGGCCGGGGAAAATAGGGAGAGCAACTTGGTAGTGGCGTATATCAAAGGTGGCAAAATTTTCCGATGCACCACGTGCCATCTTTCTATCTGATTTACTCGATGAAAGAAATGCGATATACAAGAAAAAAATTGTGACAGAAGGTCAAGTTAAAAAGGGACTTTTCGCTTAAGCTTTTCAGAGCGCTGCCGAGCAACAATATTAGCCGTTTGTCGAAACCCACTTGCAACTTACACAGAACAAATGCCTTCATTTTTTTTTTAAATCGCAGATAATCTTTTTTATGTTTTGGTTTTCATAAGATTCGCTATCGTTTTTTTTTTCGCACATTCGTTCATTTTTTTTTAACATCGTCTCTCGAAGTACGTTCAGGCTTATACGTACAGTGCCATGTCACAATCGAATGTCAATCGCAGTAGGTCCCATAGTTGTTCCCATTAGAGCGCCATCAGAGCATGTACGGGCCCGGGCCAGCCCGAAGGCCCAACCCCGGCCCGGTGCTTGTGCCGGGCTCGGGCTTGAACAAAATATTTTTCCGGCCGTGACTGGGCAGTCGTGTGCCGCAAAATGTAAATTGTTGATAACAAAAAGTGTGCTCATTGACCTTTTAGGGTCAATAAAAACACTACGGCGCCGTTAAAAAACAAAAAGACGTATTGTTTTTTTATGGATTCCACCAGCATAGTGGGAAAGTGCGGTCAAGAAAACGACGGCACTCCAGTCGCAGGGTACACCATGAGAGTCTTTTCTCCCTGCCTTTCAAACTAAAGAAAAAAGAAGAAGAAAACGTGAGCTTGATTTTGCACTTTGTGCAGGGGCCTTACTATGCCACCAAAGATAAGCTAACTGCCATATATCATTTTATGCTTATACAGCCTTTTGAAGATGCACTAGCGTGATTGGGATTGTTTCTTCACAAATACATGTAGAGGGGAAAGTTTTCTGTGCAACGAATTGAACAACGAAAAGTCCAATATCTCTTCAAGAAACGCATAAATAAAATATTGCCCACATTTGTTTTTCTCAAAATCACTTATGAAGAGCATATCTAGCCTATATCCTCAAAAATACATCGTCTACGTAAAATATTCATCATGTAAAAAAAAAAAAGCTTGGTTTAAGAATAAAAGAAATTTAAATCAAATATGCTCGCTTTATGCTTAGACAGTTTTACGGTTAAAGCCTGCAAACTTTTTCGGGCTCGTGTATATAATCTGAAAGGCTCAAACCAGGATCAAACTTATATTAAAAAAAAAAAGTCGGTCTCGGGTCGGGCTTAAGTTTCTGTCTAAAAATTCTGCCGGCCCGGCCCGGCCCGGGAAGCGTCTCTTCCGGGCCGGGTCGGGACGGGCCTAGAAATTACATATTCTATCGGGCTCGGGCCGGGCCCGGGCCGTGGCTCTACCGGGCCGAATCGGGCCGGGCATAGAAATTCCGGCCCATGCAGTCCTCTATGCGCCATGCGCGGTAATTAATTGGCCAGGCATGGAGTATTCCCAACTCTCGAAACCGGTAGCGCATGGTTTCTTCCATACCCACACTGGATTAACCGACGTTCGGAGCTGCTCGGCCAATAAAGCCCTTTTAAAATTACTGCCGTTACATCCGCGTGTTCGCGAGCGAGATTCTTAAATTACAGCAAAACTAATTAGGATAATTGTTTTGTTGCAGCTTTCTTCTCACTTTCTTCACGCCTTCTTCGTACTTCAAACAAGCTATGCAGCGTACCCAATACAATAACAGCAAGGCTTATTTGCGGGTTTTACGCGCCCAACCAACAAAGGGAACCTGCCAAGCCCCAGTGAAGGACTGCGGATTAATTTCGGCCACCCGATGATCTCATGTCATGATGTGCAACCTCGGCTGCACGGAGCCCTCGGCTACACGGAGCCTTCTCCGCGACAAGTCATCGACAGGGTGCAGCTACCTCGGCCGGAATTCGATCCCGCCAATTGGGGTTTGCAGGCCGGCGCTTGGCCCCGGAGCCAGTGAGGTATTTTTACTGCGAACGCATTAACTGTCCCATGGACCGAGCCGACATCATCACCTCTGAAGCCGCGCCAAACCAACACCTCATAGAAATAAGGCCGTAGCGCTGCGAGTGGTTACGTCAGAATGTCGGAGGAAGGAAGGCCAGGGCGCTCAAGGAGGATAGAAGGGTAGGAGAAGGCATGACGCCAGCCGCGTAGCCTCCACAAGCCATGCTCCCTTGACGCCTCGCCTCTTTCTCATTTTTCTCCTTACTCTCCTCACATCATGTGACCGAAGCTAGCCTTCGAATCGCTCAGTCTAGCCTTCGATCTCATAAAACCTAGCGGACGGAGCGTGCGCAAGCCTGCAAGGAAGCCTTCTACAATCAACCATCCATCTCACACGTGACATATCACGCGCACCAATTGCCCGAGAGATCTACGGTCACGTTGGCCACAACTTGTTTAAACTTTTTATGACTAGGCTTCACCAATATTGCAACGTGCCCTCCCTAGTACTTCTACCCTCCTTGATGGCGCATCTACGTGAGAACATTTCTATCGACGTGAAAACAATGTTTCTTCTCGAGCGGCGCGGTGGTGTTCGTGCGCGTTTATCCGACATTAATATACGTTCTAAAAGCGCAGTCTTGTACAATTTATAATATATATATATAATATAAACGTAATATAAAACACGTTACCAAGGTTGAAAGTACCAAATTTATATTTATGATTATTCCCGTAACCGCGGGACTACGCGCAGTCCCGCAGCTCCGCACACTTTTAGAACCAACCGGCTCCGAATTTCCGATGCGACATCTTCTTCCCTCATACGGGCTCCGATTCTGGTAAATGTACGTTATGTGGTGTCTGGAAAGGAACGCTGAGACATTTCAGAAGGGAAAGGAACCGATAAACAAATCCAGTCATCGCCGCAGGGAGCGCACACGAGCAAGAGATGGGTCGACAATGTTAAGCCTCTCGTCCTGGTACTTCGTTTCACCTGTCCGTCCAGACGCAGCTGTGCTGCGAGATTGTGTGATGAATCAGTACAGCGTCAAAAGGGCACCGTCGTGGTGTTCGTAGTGTTTGTGTCTGTGTTCTATCATCGCTGAACCAATCATAAACAGAACAAGCCTAGTGATTTGCACTTTGACGCTGCTTGATGGTCCCGTGCCCTGCAGCATCCGCTCCGTCTGGCGGAAGGTGAAACGAGCATAATGCCGCTGCCTGCGTGCGTGCGTGCGTGCGTGTGTGCTGTGTGTGTGTGTGTGTGTGTGGTTTCGATCCTCCTATACCTGTCGTTTTTTTTGTCGTCACCGCAGCCTTAAGTAGTTTTTTCTTTTTTTTTGTGTTTGCTTGATACTACGGCCTTTACGCGGATTTGCGAAACAAGTCCTGCTACGGTTTGAGTGACATGTGTGGCAACTAGTCAACGATGACACTGGTCGATGATCTCTCTCTCGACAGAGAGACTTATTGAAGTTCGCGTTCAAATGTTTTCGTGATGGATCTTGTAGAACGTATGGATACGATCGACAGGTGAGAAACAACTTATATACGGGCTTTCTTGGTCATGTAAGACGCAAGTAAAGTGCTGCAGTCGATCTTTTTAATGCGGAATAGCATTCTTTGGATACTTCCACGCACTTTTCGTCTATGTATCTATCTATCTATCTATCTATCTATCTGGCTATCTAACCTCTTACGCCGCGGGTCGATAAATAAATAAAAAAGACCGGCGCTCGGCGGGATTCGAACCGTTGACCCTTTGATCAGCAGGCAGACGCGCTAACCACAGAGCTGTGAAGGCAGTCATTCTAGGCACTCTAAACACCTGTTTATATCTTTACCATCGCGCGCAGTTCCATGCGACGAGGGCTCATTCCGCTCTCGTGAGGCTTAGCACTGCCCCTAGCTCACCCTCTCCCGCGCTCGGGAGAGGGTGATGTAGCCGTCGTCCTGCACCCTCACGAGAGCGGAATGAGCCCTCGTGCATGGAACGCGCGCGCACCGGTAGCTGTGACAGCGCTGTAAGGCGCGTCCTATGGTAAAGATATAAACAACCGTTTAGAGTACCGTTGGTTGAGACTAGCTGAGACGCCAGAAAGTCTGGTCGGTACCATTTTGAGTGTTTGTGCGTATGGCGCGTGCTTTGCTCGCCTTCCTAAGTGACACAAACGCACGTGCTGGGCTGCGGATATCGTGCGCAGGGCTGTGAAAGTGTCAACAAATTTAGAATCGCCTTAAGAGTGGGCTGGCGTATCTAGAGTGTGCCGGCCACCTGACGAACGCGCATAACTCCGCACCGCTTGATGCTATTCGCATTAACGTAGATAATCATTCCCAAAGGATGGGTTCTGCTGATTTTTTTGTTCTTGTTCTTCGTCGTTATCCGTTTGCTATTGCGTCGACATTTGTAAATATGCGTGGTAATATTCTAGTTTTTACTGGAAGGTAAATGACAAGTTTGTGTGCTTATTGAAAGTGCGTTGTTTGTGCGATTATTGTAAGTGCGTTGTTTGTGCTCATGTGTTTATTTATACTAATGTTATTTTATTGCCTTTACCGCGTTTATACTAGAATCTTAAAAAGGTAATAGTATTATTGTATACAAAATAGGTTATATTTTGTTCTTAGGCAGCTCGAGCCCATAGGGTGAAGTAAATTAGTTGACTGTAAATAGTAAGTTCAGTACCCCTGCCACACGGAAAAGTCAATATATTTTGATTAAATGATATGGGATTTAATCAGCTCGCTGTTTTTTGAGTGATTATACGAGCGCCGAAAGCTGATTTGTCGACCCCATATTGTCATTCGATCGAAATTAGATTAATTTTAATTCAGTGACTGCAAGCGATAACATCGTTTACATGTTCGTAAGTGACACTTGTTGAGCAGTGCCCGCGTTGGCTACGTCTACCTGATTTTTAACTGATCTGTATTGCTGTGTCCAATCACTGCGTGTCTCGCCATTTTGTCGAAGTTTTTCTGTATAAAATATGCATTCCTACAGCAATAATTGCGTGACCCAATGTTTTCGACTTAAAACAATCACATTTTTCTATAGACGTCTTCTACGCATACCTCGTGCCATTTCATACCGATTATTTAGCGGTGTAATGTTTTGCCCGTGTAATAAAGTGTTTCTTAGACACCTTTTCTATGTGCAGCTTTCATTTTATCTAATAAGACACGCGTATGTGACGAAAAGCGCGTTACGACGGTCGATCCACGCGCGTTGCCTTCGCTTCGACGCGCGCCCCCGATGGCCTTCCTTTGCGACGTCACGAGAAGAGCGCTACGGCCTTATTTCTAGGGGGTGTTGGCCAAACGGCAGCTAAACTCCCCTCTCCCAAGGGAGCGAAGTGAAGCCGCGATCTGAAGTCTCCCAGCTTTGAAGCCGCGCAAAAAGCCACGCAAAACGGCAGCTGAATTCACCTCTCCAAAAGGAGCGAAGTGAAGCCGATTTCTGATGGATAAGATCCCATTGGCTGGCGCGCGCCATTAAGGAACGAGGCTCCCATTGGCTCTCGTGCGGCGTAGTTCCAAAAATCGCCCCCAGAGAAGCCCTCTCCATGGCGGCGCAGCGCACGCAGCGGCCCGGCGAGGTGCGGCGGTGCGGGCCTGGCCCCAGAGCCCACCTGGGCAAACTCCGCAGAGGTTGTACGGCCGAGCTCAGCGCGTGGCCGTTTCCGAGAGCGCATTCTCAACCGTCGAGCAGCCGTCGGCAGTGCCGAAACGTGGCCGTCCACGCCACTGAACGACATTCATGCTTTCGCATTCACAACTCGTAAGAAGTGCTTAGGTGTCCTCGGACTTAGTTTTTTCTTTCTTTAGTGCAATGAGAACAGTGCACATAGGTCCCTTGTCAAAACTCTGTCACGTGTTAGAACACACCTCCAGTTATTTTGACGGCGCAAATGAAAGCCTTCGCAATTGGTTTAGTGCGTCAAGCATTGAGACTCATTTTGACACAGGCGCGTGGGATTTTAAAACGAATTATAATTGATGCGAGGATAGACGAAAATTCACATGCGTTTCTCTTGCATTCTAATGGTTGGCATGCCGCATTGCCATTATGTCATACGAAATACCGTAATTCCCCCTTCCCTCAGTTAAAAAGTCGAATTTCCCTTTGACTAATGAACAGTCCTTTTATCAATATCCGCTGTGAAGCAAACAATCGACGGTCCATGGAACATAACTGCATGCCCTTCTACCGCAGCCACGCCTCAACTGGGAGCGTGCGGAGTCACCGAAGCGCTTCGTGTATAACCGCACACAGTTTATAAAGTGTAACTAACGTTTTTTCTTTCGATTTTGCCGTAGCAGCAGGCTTTGGAATCAGCGAATAAAGTCAGGAAGTTATCGAGTGCGAGTTAAACGAATGTATGAACGAGGAACAGCCCCGCGCTTAACGATTGCGGGCCAAGCTGATAAGGCTGCCACCGAACGCCCCGCCCTGTAGCTGCGCTGCCGATCATTACAGCGGCGAAGTGTGCCAACGCGTGTCGTCTCTCAGGGCGTTCGTGCTTCCTGCACCCACAGAAAGGGAGCCGCCGATTTACTCTGTGCGGCAGGCGTGCACACCGGCCGAAGCGGGTAGACCACTTCGCGAGCGAGCTTGAGCCCGGATAAGGATCGCGCGCACACGCCGCGCTGCTGTTTCGACCCTTCTAGAAGACCCACCTAGAAGACAAGGCCTGGGCCTTTTCTCCTCATACGTCATCCCTCGTGGATCCCCGTCAGCGTCGCCTGCCTCGCGTCAGTGTCGTCTTGCAGCGTCTCACAACGGGAACAACGTTAGCACGCGGCGACGCCCAGACAAAACGCGTCTCTCGTGTCGAGCTTGAGCGTATTTACCGCATGGGGCGGGGTCGGGCATCCACTAACGATGACGTAATGCGCAGGCCGTACCTTCTAGGCGGTATTGTGCCGCCTCGCCCTGGACGTGCCTCGTGCATCAGCGAGTAGAAGGGGCGCCGACCGCCCGAAACATGGTGGTAATGTTCGAAAGAGAGCGTTGCGACGTAATGGCGGAAGCACGCACTTTCGGGCTCGGCGCTGCCAAGCTTTCCGTGGCGTGTTTTCGCGTCTGCAGTGGCGTGAGACCATGCATGAGTGGAGGCGTCCTCCGCGCTTTCGCGTAAGACAAAGGCCTATTTCTGTGTGTGCCGGTCGAAGTTGAGCTTTCTCGCTGCTGGATGTTTCAAACGCCCCCCCCCCCCCCAACCAACAAATAAATAAATAAATAAATAAATAAAAATAAATAAATTAATAAAAAAAATTCAAATTTGGCAGTAGCAGAGGTCGCTGCGTGAGTGAGCGAGGCAGTCTAACGATCTCGTGATGTTTGGGCAGCTCGGTGTGATTAGGCATGAGTCGCCCTGTGTTGCTTTTGTTCTATTTCGTTTATTTTGTTGTTTTATCAAGAGAGGTTTGTGGATTCCTGTGTGTTCAGATGGGTAGCACTTATGGCTCCCTTGAATCGACAATGGGACACTCGAGGTATTAGGAAGTTTTAGTAGATTGCTCCGATGGCTCCGATAACGATCCCCGATACCCCGCCGAAGCCTTTGCGCATGCATCGTGTCGTTATCGGGTATATCGAAGGTATCGGAACGATCTACTAAACCTCTCTTTAGAGAGTTTTACTAGATCGTTCCGATATCTCTGATACCCCCGATAACGATGCTCAATAACTAAGCGATGCGTGCACAAAGGCAGCGGCGGAGTATCGGGTATCGTTATCGGAGTCATCGAAACGATCTACTAAAACTCTCTATTGTATTGAAAAATTACCGTCGACGTAAGTTGGTTGGCGCGCTCCTGGCACATGCATGGGCTCGCGAAGATTAAGTATGAATCATTCTAAATGTTGTTGCTGCCTACTTGTTCTTAAAGCAATTTTTTTATTTGTTTGACGCAAGCGTTATGATCAATTATCAGTACAAAAAATGTGTTCGCTAGAAATCGCAAAAGTAGAGCTTAAAAAACAGTATTGACATGCCATTTTAGCATTATTTTTCTACTTGTAAGATCGTCATACAAAGCCACATGTCTAACAGATTTTGCTCCAATAAGAAAAATAAGTCTCCGATCCACGCCGTGAAGGCGGTTGGACGGCGAAGCTATGGTAATACCTGCAACGATTGCCCACTGCACTAATACCCTTTTTATGGCAAACGCCACCAGGTGGTGCTCCAGTATTTGACGTCCTAGAGAATTTCAGTTTATAAAAGAATGAGCAAAGACCACCTTAACACCGCTACTTGAAATGTAACATGAAACGTTTAACCACCAATTCTCCAGGTGAACACCAAAAGAACGAAGGAGTGCGAGATCTGTTAAAATGTTTCGAGTATTATTGTAAACCAACTTGCCGCCTTCAAGATGCCAGTATTGTACAGTCGAAGGCCCTCGTTAAATCTCCAACTTTGTTCTCCATGTAGCATTTATGCTTTCTTGCACTGGTGACGTAAGCAAGCTCAACAGGCCTGCAAAGACGGTGCGACCGGGAGTCGCTTGGGACGCAAGCGGCAGTTCATGTTTGTAAACAGCAAAAGGGTTGACGAAAGAAAAGTAAATGCACTGTACCAAAACCTTTTTTATATATCAAAGACTTCGTACGCTGCCGTAGCCGCGGAAGCTTATGAAACCGCAATATTTACCGAGAAACGCATGCAGGGAGCGCTACGTGCTTATCATCTATCACGCGGTTTTGACACTTGTGGTTTTCTTATTAAAACAAGTGTCAAAACAACATGATGAGAGGTAAGGCGAGCGCGAACGGTGATAAGGCGCGCGCGATGCTTTTCTGTCGACTATACTGTCGATTACTGTTCTGTCAACGGACACGAAAAGATTTGACCAATGAGTCATATACAGCTTCGCTGTAAAGCCGACGACACTAATAAAACGCTGCAATTTCGAACAAGAAACTTATTGCTGCCCCTCAACCAGCAAGGACTAGGAAACCAATGTTCTCCCCGTTTTAATTAATTTTATATTTTCGTTACCGGCGGCTATTTATCGTCACAAGTTTGCAGCCAGGCAAGAAAAGTCTATAACATATGCAAACGGCACGCTATCTCGCGAAGCAAAGAACAAAGCAAAGATCGCGATTCCCCGGAAGGAAGGCTTTACGCGGCGTCTCCCAAAGCCCGAGCCGCATTCAAATGAGGGAACCGAAAGAGGTAGAACGTTTCAGTCAACGTAGACCCAAAATCCCAGAATGAAAGCCCATCTTCCCGGAACCACAAACCCCACCCGCGGGGCTTTCGTCTTCGGAACAATCTCTTTCGAAGCTTTGAATAAGCTATTCAGAGAGGAGCCCGAGGGATATATATCTTTCCCTCCAAAGATCTGCCGGCCGCCACAGCAGAGTGGGCCCGGCTGCGTGGAACGTTTACCGACCGGCGCCCTGCACAATCCAGAGCTCTTTCCATATTTTGTCCGGTGAGGCCAGCTTCTCGATCGAGGCGCATCGGCACCTCGGTCGCGTCTGTGGCTTCCTCGCAAACTCGTCGGGATTTATAGCAGACGCCAAAGTCCCACTCAACGTTTCACGATCCGAGTTCCTCGCCGTCCACAGATGCCAAGCTCTGCATGGGCGGACGGGATCACTGTATCTGTTTACCCACACCCACCTTCAGGAGAAGTTTCTTCGGCGTTAACGACAGGACCGAGAAAATAAATACGGATCAAGCGCTATACGGTATGCAAAACTTCTTCCTGGGTCACGACCTCACCTTCGACAGATCAAGCAAACTTTTGCTCGCCTTCCAAGACAAAGAACACGCGCGTGGGATTTCGCACTCTTGACAGTGCATTGGGAACGTGCATATAGACGCTTTACACAGGCGCCGGACTCCAGCCGTCATTGCTGACCTTCTCTTGTCTTACCGAGATGCCGAGCCACTGAAGAGGGCGTTGAGGAGCCTCCATAAAGGCCTATGCTGGGAGAGAAAGACACAGTAGAATCTAAAAGGCCAATCGCCTGGCATGTTGTGGTAATAATAAAATGAAGTAAACAGAATAAGAGAAGACAAAAACTTAGGGTCGGTTATGAGCAGCGCATGCACAACTGCCGCGAAGTGTCTATAGCCTACATAAACCAAACGCTCGAGCTTCATAATAAACAGAAGCTCCGAGACACAAACATGCTTTTTGACGCATTGTTGACCATTCCAGAATGACTGCAAATTTTGTTTCCCTTTGCCTGCGAGATCAAAGCAAACCTGTTGTTTTAATATAACCATTCTATATCCGCGCCATTCATTAATCTTTTTTTTTACTGCGGACACGTCGATATTTATCTATTGGTCTTTGTCGAAGACCATCTTTCTCGTCTGCTAAACGAAGGGCACGAATGGCCCCATGACGGGTACTGATTTCCAACTCCACACGTACTGACAGCGCGTTCCCCGTGACCCGTCATCGAGGGTCCCATCGCAGCGGATCAACGCATCACTCGTCAAAAATAAATCTGCGGCTGGACGACCCGTCGCAAAATCTGAGATAAAATGAAAAGGTTGACCCAGTCAGTCGTTCACGTCGGGCGGGGCTCAGCCGCGATCTGGGAAACTGGCGTCGCTGCGACGAAGAAGACCCGCACCTTACGATGGAGCGCAGGGGATGGTACACGAGACACCCCAGCGAATCCAGCCCTGCGAATGTATCACGTGATAACGTGCTCCGCTCATCGCTGCGTCCCTCCACAAAATCACAGAACGTTCACGCACGCAAAAAAAAAAGAAAAACAGCAACAACAACAACAAAAAAACCAGCAAATTAGATTTTTGTTTTTAGAAAGAGTAAGGCCGGTCTGTCTTTGAGGTAGGGCGACCCTGGTTTACGCTGGAGGTGAGAAATGTAGTCCGTGCAGTATACCACCGCTGGCTTTTAACGTGTATCGCGGAGTAGTGACACACGACCGCGCACGCCGGCACGATGCTCATCTAGATCGAAACGGGCAGGGGTGGGGATTGAACCCAGGGTTCCTGGGCTCTGCAGAGCGAGCTTTCGCTTCACATGCTCAGAGCTGCGGTGCACAAACACACTCGGCCACCGACTCCCCCCACCTTGACGCTCACACGGCACGGACTCGACCTGGATGACTTCTATTTGGCTCGTGTATAGCGTTCTCCACGGTCCATCGTCTAAGGGGCGACGGCGCGTGCAGCTCCCCCGATCTCCCGCTCGCAACGGCCAATGTCGCCGTGCCTGCGAGGACAAATGTAGCGCGCGATACAGCCTGATTGATGACGCGTCTCCGGCCCGTGAGCCGTCGCGGACTCCCAGCGTCGTCGTACGGCCATTCATCCGTCGCCGCGCCATTTTGCCTTGTCCGCCTGTCGTTACTACAACGCAGAAGGAACCCATCCCTTTATTTTTTTTTTTCACTTCTTCGTATACATGTATAGATAAAGGCAGATGCGAGGCTGATGACTATAGGCGTCTGAGCGGCAGAAAACAAACGAAGAAAAATCCGTCGAAAGTGAAATAAAGCAATCTCGGTTTACGTTGTTTTGTACGGTCGAGGAAAAAGGGAGAAAAGAAGGAGAAAGGAATTTTTTGCTCCCTGGATCGTTTCTGGTAGAACGAAACGACGCGTGCGCGCGTATATGCGAAACTCTGGGGTAAACAAAACCAGAAGATCCTTGCCGCTCGGGAGGATTGAATTTGCGTGCCCGTTTCAACGACAATGGAATCGATGTTGAGCTTGCAGACTAATATTTTTTTCACTTGGTTCAATTGCTGCTATTTGTCTTCGCAAAACGAGTAGGGTCACATTTAACGCACGTTGTTGAAAGAGCTTTCTTTCCGGAATCTCCAATATAATTTATATAACGTTTACAGACACGCCTGACGTGTTCCGATGTGGGCGAATATCGTACCTTCGCGGTCGTGTATCCCTACTGCGTGGTGCACGTTAAAAACCACAGGCTAGCGGTTGTACTGCACTGGCTACATTGCTCATTTACAGTTGAGACAGCATACGTCCGTTGGGGCTGACTTAACTTCCGGCTGTATAAACATACACGCAACACGAAATTAGTAAACATGGCTTGCCCGTGACTTCATCGCATCATGCTGCTGGTCATACTCATTCTTGCCGAGAAAAACTAATTCGATGCTGCGAATTGTATGCTGCAGAGGGTACCCACTCAGCAGCAAGCCCACCGCAATGGCCACCTAGCTATGTGACGCCAATGCGAGCAAGGTATACTTGGCGTGAACATCTTTTGTGTTACACTGTCAAGACTGGCGTAGTTTCCGCGACACTCCAACAAAGCTGTACTTGCGGGGACGCGTGGCTTCATTCCGCGCGTCCTTCACATGACAACGCGCGCGAATGAGACGCGAGACGAAGCTACTAGTCGCTCTCGCGGCAGCGCGGAGCGGCAGCACCGTGGAAGCTACGCTAGCCTCTAAAATGTTAGCACAAAAAAGGTGACGCGGACTAGACACCTTGCCACTGTTTACAAATCTCCAGAGCCCATCGTGCGACCTGAAGAGCCCGGCACGCGTGTGCTTGTGGCTTCGGAAAGTATTCAAAACACGCTGCATACGCACGAACTCAGCAGATGGCGCCTGTCAAGAGCCCTTCTGGAACGGTACACGAAGCCCGGACACAGACAGAGTAGGTGTGTCATCTACCTCCAGGAAAACGGTAAGTCACTGACCCCATCCAAACAGAGTTCCGAGTATCACAAACTAGACGTTTCAGTCTGAAACGACCGGACGTTCCGCGAACAGAGCTCCCGAACAATGCGGGGCAGAAACGACGGGGGACGCTGCGACTTGGCACCGAGGAAGACGCGACACGCGGGCGGCCACTTCCATTTCGGCCGAGACGCAAATCCGAGGCGCATCCAATCGGGCCGGGATTATCGAGGGCTTTCCTCGGGATTACAAGAGGCACGGTTGTTCATGGATGAGCGGCCCTCGAGAAAGGGTTTAATGAGCACCGCGCCGGTCGACGGGCGTAAGTGCCAGACGGGCCCAGGTTTGCTAAGTCCGGACAAGCCCGTGATCGATCGTTTGAGCGATTGTCATGAAATTCGCCCGCTTAGCCGTCACTTAAATTAAAGGTTCATCTCATATGCGCAATGGTCATTGGGTGTGTATCGACGTGGGAAAACTATTCCACGCGCGAATACGGCGTAGGGGGAACTACGAGAGGGTGCTGATAAGCCTAGCTTTGAGAAGTTCTCGTATACATATAGAAAAGTCGTCACAAGTTGAGTGCAGCACTATCAAAGGCACAGATGTGGGTGTTTTTCTGCAAACAACCCTGATTGTTCAGGTAGCGGCGTAAGAACAGCATTTCTTTAAATAAAAAAGGCAAACATTGGCGCCTGTGTCTCCCTCGTGGCTGTGCAGATAAGAAAGAGTTTTGGTGCCGAGAAACCCGACAGCTACCGCCTCGTGGATTTTCGTCTGATCTCCGCAGTGAGCACGTCGTGCTCTTTTACTTTCGAAACGAAGCGCGAGGGGCGTGTCTACAGAGAAGTGAAAGCAAAGCAAGAGCACGACGAACAAGCGCGAGCATAGCCGAGAAAGCGAACCCCGCTTGAAGCGCTTCTGGCGTGCGTCTCGCGGACAGTTGTCTAGAAACTAGAACTGATCGATCATCGCGCTTCCCCGTTTTGTTCTCGTCATCGGCCAGCTCAAACTGACAGCGAGTTTTCTCGCCTCCAGAGCGAGATCGATGCCATCCGCGCTGCTTCTGAGGGGAGCGCGCTCAGCCGAGTGGGTTTTACTAAGGTCTTAGACATGGAGGCAGGAAGCTCCTGAAGGTGGCGTCATGTCTCCTCCATCGAGGGTGACCAAAAACAGCTGTGGTTTCGGTCATCGTTGGGGGCGTGTCCCTCCACACTTCTGGCGTCACCTCTGGTGGCGTCATGTCCCTCCAGAAGCTTCCTACCTGCATGGTCTCAGGTTTAGCGCCACTCTAAATAATCTGGGGCGTCTACTTTCCCGCCAAGCACCTGGTAGAGCCAATCGCAATCTAACGGAAGGAGCTGGGCCGATGACGAGGGCACGAGGCTCTTAACATGTTTGGACACAATTAAGGAAACCGTCTGCGCTCTGTGCAAGACGTTGCAGCATGTCCACTGTCACAGCGAATATTGCTCTTTTTTTAGGGCTGAAGGTATGTTCAGCGTCTTGCGGACAAGTACACAATCCAGATTTCTTCGAGCGCGCCACTGCTCAGAGCACGTGGAGCAAGACCGCCGCTAGTGAATCCAGGGTTCACTCTTTTGACCCTGTTCTTACATAGATATGGACGAAAACTGTACCGACGGGCGGTTGCGCAATCGCTACCTCGCGAAGTATAATACATTAGGGATTCCCCGTGGTTATCAATGGTTCAGCACTCGACGAAATTGCTCTTGTACGGCCAGTATCGCCAAACGCTGACAGATCAGCATCTCGCTGTACAGAAACATTAATCAATTTGTTTTTCTTTGATACTTTACGCGGGCTTCGATAGTGCTCGCGCAGACGAAGCATGACAAATGAAAGCGAGCTTGCCCAAAACGTGAAACGTCAAGCACAAAAAAAAAAAGAAAAGAGCTGTCGTCCTTATCCTCATCTGTTGCAACAGCCAACAGCGTTTCAGCAAGAATCAAGCATCAAATTTGGAAGCTGTCCAGGGGGATGGAGCCTCCCGCTTGTTCATCGCCGCTAAACAAGATAATATAAAGTGTGGTTTTACCTGCTCTCAAAAAAAAAAAAAAAAAAAGAGATCAGCGCGTAATGATGCCTTTAAGCTTCAGTACTCAAGAAAGAGAAATTAACGCCTGCAGTTACGTCCGACCAAAGCCTGACTAATATTACCGTTACGAGCATTGAAAACTCTTCGAATTAAAAGGTTACGAGAGGTAATGCCACTAATCAAAGGTCATAACGCTTCAAAGTACTAGTTTTGCTTCTTTTTTTTTATAAATATACTTGCCTTTGGCCGGGCTAGAGTGAAAACGCGCGCTCTATGCCGCTGTCTAGCCCGGCCACGTGCGCGTTACCCCAAATGAAATGGTTTCTTCCCTATACCTTTGAGCAACTTAAATATTACGGCGGAATTTTAGTAATTAAAGGCTGAACTCCATGGGGCGAATTATTGCGACGAATAGCTGACGAACGTCGCACGACGACGGCACGCTCGCTTTGCGCGCCACGTAGCAGCCACTGTGCTGATGTCATCAACACGGATTTCGTAAATCTTACTCTTGTGAAACCCAGCTAACCGCCTTCCTTACTGATATTTATTCAAGTTTCGATTCGAATATTCAGACTGACGCCATTTTCATTGACTTTTCCAAAGCATTCGACAAAGTAGCCCACCAACGTCTTTTAACAAAGCTTAACGATATTAATATTCATCCCTCTGTTGTTAAGTGGATTTCTGAATTCCTAATTAACCGTAAGCAATATTTCTCCGCTAACAACGTAAAATCTCCCGTCTCTACCGTAACGTCAGGTGTCCCCCAGGGAACCGTACTTGGCCCCCTTCTGTTCCTTATCTATATTAATGATCTCCATCTTAATATAGCTTCTTCTGTGCGCCTGTTTGCGGACGATTGTGTCATTTACCGACCCATTCTTTCATACCATGATCATCATGCTCTCCAGGAAGACCTTGAATCTTTAATCCATTGGTGTGAAAAATGGCAGATGACGTTAAACTTCAATAAATGCAGATCCCTATCATTTTCCCGCAGTTCGCATGCCACACCATTTTCGTATTACCTCACTAACACTCAAGTAATAGCATGCTCATCTTATAAATACCTGGGTGTTCATCTCACCTCTGACCTATCATGGACTACTCACATAACTTCTGTTATTTCTGATACTAACCGTTCTCTCGGATATTTGCGCCGTAACCTCAAACTTGCTACAGCCTCCGTAAAACGACTAGCGTATACTACCCTTATAAGATCGAAGTTAGAATACGCCTCATCTATATGGTCCCCATGGCAGTCCTACCTTGCAAATAATCTAGAATCCGTACAAAACAGAGCCCTTCGTTTTATTTATAACGACTACTCACCATATACCAGCATATCAGGATTACGCCAATCAGCTAACCTTCATTCACTTTCCCTTCGCCGCCGAGTATCACGCCTTTCTCTCCTCCATCGAATTTTTTATCACAATAGCCACCTCAAAGAATCACTGCTATCACCTCCCCATCGTATTTTCCCGCGTCTAGATCACCTATGTAAATTGCGACCAATTCGATCATCAACTGTTTCTCACCAGACTTCCACACTATCATTGGCCATCGAGGATTGGAATTCACTACCTCATAACATCGTTTCTATTAATGATACTACTAAATTTGTTGAAGCCATTACCCTCTCTTTATCTAACCAACCTAGCTAGCTTACAGTGTTATAATTGTGTTTACTGTTCTATTTGTTTTTGTTCTATCGCCACCCCGTTGTATAATGCCCCACGGGCCCTCAAGGAAAATCAATGATGATGATGATGATGCGTAGAGCAAATGCGGCCAGGCAAAATTCGTCGATTTTTCGCAGCATATTCGTCCCATAGAGTCTAGCCTTAATCGCTGTCAGACGGCCACATTAAAGGCCTTCAGAACAAACTCCTTTACGGAATCGGTGAATTAGCTCGCGATCTTGCGCTTATCGGTGCGCTGCAGTGGTTAGTCGACCTTTTAAAGGAGTTCGTTCCAGAGGCCTTTAATGTGCCCGTCTGACAGCAATATTAAATAACGAAACCACGAATGCATATGAAGTCCGAGTGCCGAGCAAATCAAACTCGAAAGTTTCGAAACAAAAATACAAACCAAATGAAATTATAAAAAAATCGGAATCGTCTTTTTTTTTTCTAAGATATAAATGTGCATATATCTTCTATTTTTTTAAAACAAGCTTCAAATTTTATTTTGTTGTAATTATGTTCTGTGTATGTTTATACAGCCTATAGAACTTGGTCTGCCTCAACGGGCGACGAGTCTCCCAGCTGTAGATGAGCAATTTAGCCAGTGCAGTACAACCGCCAGCCTGGGGCCTTTAACGTGCATCACGCACTACTGATACACGACCGCACGCCGGTACGATGCTCATCCAGATCGAAACGGGCAGGGGTGAGGATTGAACCCAGGATTCCAGGGTTCTGCAGCGCGAGCTTTCGCTCCACGTGCTCCGAGCTGGTGTGCGCTATACTCTGTTTCACCTTATGATGTACCGCGGAAGGCTACGAGCGCGAGCTCCTTGCTTTAGGAAGCATTTCGGCGGCACAAGCTCTCGTGCATTAAGGGCAGCTGCCAAGGCTATGAGCTCACGCTTCTAGCCTTAGCTGCGGTACAACGTGTGGTGAAAGGGAGTCTAGCCCACACGGCGACCGATACCCCTCCTCACGTGAGGACAGCGCACCGGCGACGTGTGTCAATTAAAACCCCTCCATCCTGGGAAAAGTGGAGCCATTCATTCTTGTGGAAATGCTCGTGAGACGTGCCGCGAGCCACTTCTGGGAAGAACATGGCGTCTGAAATCTAGCTCCAGTGCTGCGCTGTGCCGCCATGATCTTCCCAAGGGCTGCATGCTGCACACGCCTCGTACACCGACGCACCTTGCGCTACTTTTAAAGCATGAAGGGGCTTTAGTGTCAACTGGTGGTAAACGCGCAGGCACTATACTTCTTCTTCACCTTATGTTGTACCGCAGCGAAGGCTAGAAGCGCGAGCTCATAGCGTTGGCAGCTACTCTTAAATCACGAGAGCTTGTGCCGCCGAGATGTGCCCCAGAGCAAGGAGCTCGCGCTTGTAGCCTTTCCTGCGGTACATCATAAGGTGAAACAGAGTATACTAATGAGTTCGGAAACACATGTGACGATGGACATGCAAATTTACATTACAAACCGATCGCTAAAAGTAAAACGTCCGATTAAGTTACAATGAAATACATCGATTTTCCCTAAACTAAAAAACAATGTAAGAAAAAAAAAGAAAAGAATGGGGCGAGGCGATTTTAGAGCATTTCATTATCGCTCCGCAACAAACGGAATTTCGGCATTAAGCCTTCTTCCCATGGTGCGATTTTACTCGCAATTTCGCAGCTGCGAATTCGCGAGCAAAATCGCACCATGTGAATCGGGCGTTAGGCGATCAGGAAGCTGAAGAACAAACCCGAGAACAAAAAGCGCGAACATAAGTTTTTTTGTTCGCTGTCAGTGACTGCAACATAGGGATGATCTAAATCTCTCATGAGAATTATGACAGACCATCAGCCGAAGATAGAACAATATCAACTCGTGTTTTCCGAGTCTGGACAGAGTTCAGTCGATCGGGATGACTGAACGGCACTGCCCTATTTATAGAGTAGCGCGCACGTCACTGCGAAATGAGGTTGCATTTTGTACCGATGGTTTATCACGAACCCAGCGATACGTTAAGGTGACCTCATGAACAAAAGCACGACATCGTGACAAGTCCTGCAAACTGATAAGTAACGGTTAATTGTACTTACGACCTACGTACAAGGGCATCCGGAGGTGTCTGCAAGAGGGGGGGGGGGGGCACCTGCCCCCGCCTTGTGATTCCGGAATATTAGAAAGTTTTAGTAGATCGTTCCGATACCTGTGTAACGATGATTCTGATAACGATACGATGCACGCGCAAAGGCGTCGGTGGACTATAGGGTATCGTTATCGGAACGATCTACTAAAACTCTCTACCGACGACGAGATGTTTCGCCGGTTTCCACTTAGGCCGCGGTAACACTGCTAATCCATAATTCAAATGACATTCTGCACAGACTGTCTGATTAGTGTTCCTCCCTGTCACATTGGTCGTACAAAACCTGTCTGCAGACATGTGCGAAGCACATGTATGTATAAAGCAAACATGCTTCGAAGATGCTTGGGGCGTGTCCGATGATATATATATATATATATATATATATATATATATATATATATATATTTTTTTTTTTATTTTAATGATGTATGTAGCAGTTCGTCTGCGGCTTAAGCCGGAGTTACACTAGCTTATGCATCATACAAAAGACAGTGTGCACACAGATTCGAACGCGAATCACCGCGAGATCCGTGCTTCGTATGCCGCGTGGCAATGAGTTCGAGGAGAAACTTGTCACGCGGCATTCGAACCACGGATATTAGGGTGACTCGTGTTTGCAGACTGTCTCTTGTATGATGTATAAGCAGTGTGATCCCGGCTTTGTGGTTCGTGCTCGTGACGGCATGACTAGGATTAACATATGTACACGACAAGCTCGATGATGTGTGTAACAAGCGTGGCGTAAGCTTGAAGCATTCGTGTTCATAAAACTAACAACATGATTGTTGACAGTCTGACGTTACTCTTGTTTCCGTCGATGAAAGCAGAATAATTCGACCAAAGTTCTCCGATCCTACTAAAACATTATTGTGCCCGTTTAACCAATCATAATTGCTCCCGTCGAAAAATATAAAAACAATTCCACATCACTTTCCTTCCCCTCTCCCTCCCCGTTCCCCTTTCCTCTCCCTAGGCAAACCTAATTTTTCCGGGGAAAAGAAGGGGGGGGGGTGAGGGGAGAGGGGTGATAGTGTTTGCCCCCTTGAAAAAAGTTCTGCGGACGCCATGCCTATGAATACGCTGAACGAGACGCGACATTTTCACATTTTCCCCATTAGGAGTTCGCAGCAGTTCTGATGCTTTAGAGGAAGGTGACCTCACGACGCTGCACCGAAGATGACCAATATCGAGTGCCGGCGGTTAGTAAGAGCCAGTGGCGTACCAACTTGTTCTTGAGTGGGGGAGCAAACCAGACCCCCTCCCCCCCCCCCCCTCCCCCAGGGCCGGGGGTGCAGTGCCCTTGGTATCCCTTGGGCGCCGCCAGCCAGTGTTTGCCCTGCCCAGTGGCGGCTGCTTCAGGGGGCAAAACACATGCCTTGCCCCTCCCCCCTCTGAGAACTGGGGAAGCAAGCGCCCCCGCTTGCCGCCCCCCCCGGTTGGTGCGCCCATGGTAAGAGCTTCGAAATTTCGCTGCTTTCGCTGTTAATGTTTAGTCAACAATCTACATTCGTTACCCTAAAAGCACGGTTGAAATGTGCCCATCCTAAGGGACACTAAATAGGCCTGTTGCTTGCCAAGCTGACGAAGAGCGTCACAGGATATCACACGCTCCTATGAATGACTTCTTTAAAAAGAAATCACGTAGTACCTACCGGTTAAAAAGGTAATGTTCCAAATTTTCTTTTCATTCCGTTGCGCCAATGACCATGAAATATTCCCACGCAGAAACGAAGGTTTTGTGTTTTGTTTTACGTCAGCTGCACTCGCAGTTTCATTTGCGCACAATTGGGCTTGATTATCTTAGTGAATATGCAAATCGTGTTCCGCCTTGTCGGCTCGAGTCCGCGGAAACGCAGTGAATAGTTTCCCTCATCGGAAATAAAAAAAGTGGTAACAAGAGAACCGATGGTGACTGCGTAACACGAACGCCGAATTCATACGATTCTAGAGACGTCTGTTCTTAAAACAAAACGTGTGCACCTTCGAACGCAAATGACGTTCGACAAAGCTGTAATGAAAAAGAGAACAGCCGAATGCATTAGGGCCGTGTTCGTTGATACCATCGATGGAAAACAGCGTACAGGCGTATAATTTGCGATAAATTTGTTCTACGAAACATATGCTCACATCCCAGACTAATGCGCCCAGCGCTTAGTGGTCCCGGCAGCAAAGCCCTTCCAACACGCTACTATTATTCTGATCGCTACTGTACAAATATCCTGGCTTACATACCAAGATGGCGCACGTCAAATGTTATGCTGCAAACTGTAAGCGTGCTGCATTATACGTCCGATTCCGATCATCGAAGTCCAATAAGTTGGTGTTTCCAGTCTGAAGGCGCCCTTTTTCCATGCGCTCCGACGCACAACTTAATATCTACATCTCCAGTCGTAGTGTATATGTGTTTTTGGGGTTGTTGTTATCCCGTAATCGCCCAAAACTATGACGAGCGCCACGCAGTTGATCGAGCCGCGTTGTCTGAACAATGTATCTAAGAACAACGCAGCCGTGCACGCCATGAAAACCCGTCATTTACTTTCGGCAAGTACCATGCATGGACACGACCGACCCAGCGAACCAATTCTAAGGCCTCGTTCTCGGAATGACTGCGCGAGCAAGGCTCAACCGAAAGACAATTTCCCCGCTTTCTGCGCCGCTGCACAAGAGAGTCGCCTTCACAGCGCGTGGCACTGCTAGGAACTCTACTTTCTAAAGTACCATAAATTTTCAGGCCGTTAGTACATTTTTCCGGCGCAAAAGCGCTACTTCCCGTCGGAACACATTTGCGTTTTGATTTGTGTTGTTTGTTCTCTATGGCAAGCGTATTGCACGCTCTGGAGGAAGCGGACGTTTGTCTTTCTGAGAGAGTTCGCATTCTTGACTAATAACGCTTCGTTCTGGGTGTTTCCGCACAGAGAAGACTGAGTAATAAATACAGATGGTTGGGTGTGCCTTTGCACCAGCCAGAAACGCAGAGAGAAGATACGGCTGTTCCGTTTGGAAACGATGGATACTAAAGATACGCGCTAGAGCAATTCCGCTTGCTGAGACATTGCTACTCACACAGCTATTCAGCGTCAGTCAAACTGTCTAGCACAATCAACGACAGGTGAAAAAGCAAAGCAAAAATCAGACAATTCCTCAACTGTCAGAGACCAAACGAAAATGGAGCGTGCGCATGTTTCGCATCCTTTCGCACTTCACTTTATAATAGTACTCCTTTGAATTGCGCCAGGAAAAAACTTCGAGCCCATGCTGGGAGAAAGAACAAAAACTACAAAGAAGAGATCGCGAGCGCTCTGTCAAACGCCGACAGCCTAGATAGCGATACATTCTTCGAAAACAAAGCAACTGAAGCTTCCAGACGCTCCAGAAAATGAACCATGAAGACGGGCAAACAGGAATGCGGCGACAAAACCCGTGATAAATGGTTATGGGAACGCTTGGAAGAGAAGGGTTCCCGACACACGCACTTTCTCGGTGATTTGGAGAATCATTCCTGGGACCATTATAGTAACAACTTCAGGCGTGTCGGGAGGCTCCTCATGGTTTATTTTTCTTTCTTCGTGCGGCTCTAGATGTATTTTGTTTAGCGGTACGACATCCCCAACTCCTCCAATTGTTCCGTGAAGCGTGAAGAGCGAACTTCCTAGCTAGAAAACGTATAAGGTACAAATACTGCAGGGACCAGAATAATACGTTGTTTCGAGGTGCATGCGCGAAAGTGCCCGTGCACTATAGCGCCGACGCCTCTAAATAGAAGTCTCGAGGAGATAACGCTCATTCTATACGTCCATATATATATATATATATATATATATAATATAAATATATATATACATGGACAGTATAGTAATATCATATATTATATCATTTATATATATATATATATATATATATATATATATATATATATATATATATATATATATATATGTCGCATCTCTGAGATTCTGACAACGCTATACCAAACTGAGATAAAGCAAAAGTAAATTGCCTGAGTATATCTATGTACATTTTCCACTGCGAGTTCTTGCTCGATTACCACTGTATAATTACACTGACAGCTCAGCATCACATCAAATCATTTGCTAAAATTATGCGATCTCATTTATATACAAAAAAGAAAAGAAAAATAACCAGTGGGTACCGTGCAAGAAACCACATAATCCTGTTACGACGATCGTGCAGCTGGTTGTTTGTTACCCGAGAATGCTATAACTACATCAGCGACTACAGAAGGCAGCTTCTTTGTACCGGCTCTCCTACAGTGGAATACACAATTTATCAAACCATAAAGGAAAGCGCCATCACGATGATGACTGCCTCTCTGTGGCTTCCGGGAGACCTTTTTCGATATAGTATCTTAATGCCTAAAATATATTTCTCTGCCATGACATTCATTACTCGCTACTACTTACGTGACCTTGTTTCCCAGGTAAATAAAGATTGAGAAAAGTGAAATAGTGGGTTTAAAATCACAAAAAGGGGAAGGCAAGAAAAAAAAAAAGTTGGCACACAAACTCTGTAAACAGTGAGCGTGTCGGTTACCCTTTATTTCCATTCCTGTCTTCCTTCGTCATCGTCATTGTAATTAAGAGTGTAATAATACAAGTTGATTTATAGTGAGAGTTACTAAGATTGCCGCCACCCTCTCCTCCCATTTCATTCCTTAAGAACTGGGTGGCATGAGTCGAATTCCCTGAAAAACAAGAAATACAAGTACCCCCAAAAAGTTTTTTTTTCAGTTTTATATGTTGCAAAATAGAAGTTTTCATGGTTATGAGAGGCTCTCGGTGCCGTGAACAATTCCGTTCCGCCAGTCATGGAACTGAGAAAATAAGCGTTAACTTTCCTTTCAGGCACTTGCACTTCTTAGAGTAACTTACCCAGGGCCTCTAAATTACCGAGGCCACTGCCCTCCGCCCACGCAGAGGGACATTAAACGTACACATACTGGGAAATGAAATAACAGAAAAGAACTATAGGCCCATTCAACACACACACACAAAACTCAAAATGAAACAAAGCATAAAGCACCGTTCGAGGCGGCTTCCACATCTACTTTCACGAGACCGTCGGGTCTCTTTTTATCATTCGTGAACGGTCATAAACATAAAAATCAAAGGTATGTTTCTCGACACTGAAACCAGGACCAGCGGTAACAGCAGGACGAATAAACGGGATATCTGCATACACACCAAACTCTCCATCCTTCCCTCTTTTTGTTTAATTCTTTTATAAAAAAATATACATTAGAAGGCACACGGAAGTCGAGTCTCAGTTTGCCAAGAACAAACTCTCCCCAATCTGACATGTGCGGATCTCCGTCTAAAAACACAGAGTATGCAAAAAAAAATAAAAAAAGATGCCGAGATTAATTTATGATAGACTCTGAATTTCTACGGCCTGTCGTAACTTGCATGTGCGTGGCTAGCTATGTCTGAAAGAGCGTCCGTCTATAACTCCTAATATGGATTTACAAATATGCGATGAGGCGTCAGTCGTTCTCGTTCCGGGTGGGTTCCCAGTACACGAGCAGTAATAACCGACTCTGACTAGAAACACTGACTCTCTGCACAGCGAAGCAATTAAGAACATCATAGTTATTTTGGTCAAAATTGTAAGTGATATACTCAAGGTTTGCAATCCTCACGACTATTGAAATAACACAACATATATACTATGTTGTCATATGTGGTGAACGCCTAAAAATAGCTCTCAAGTTGTAAAACAAAAAACAAAAAAACGGAAAGCTTTTTTTTGTTGAGTTTTGATCATTTGGTTTATGATAGTTATGTAACCGATACTCACCTAAGAATCGTTTTTATGTCGAAATGCACAGCGAAACGCAATCATCAATTCTACATTGGTGGAATAAACACCGACCAAACATCCGCGAGTTTGTTGTAACATAAATAATTCCCGCTAAATGGCATTCAGCTATTTTCGTAAGAGGCTTCTGTTGGCCGTTCAACCCACCAGTGGATTCCAACACCGTGCTTTAACCCGAACCAAACGTAATTATAGAATTCAACAGAAAGGCGTCCACGGACTACATACAACTCTGCGGGAAAGTCGGTCGGTGCTCCATAACCTGAATTCCGTCATCGTTCTTACGAAGTGTCTACACACAATCCTAGTCACAAACCCAACCTACGAATACAAGATAACAAAGGACAACGCAGTTCCGCTCACCGGTTTAATGTTAGGCGGCTTTGCAGTGTTTCGGTACAGATTTTCATTAGAGGAATAAAAGGGCGAGGCTCAATTGGCCTATCACGCCTCCTGGATAACAAAGCCGTAGTGCTGATAGAGATGTCGTCTTCAGCGAAGACCAACGCTGGTCACAAATTGGACACGACGATTGTTTTAACGCTCAACTAAAACTTGACTCGAAGACGAGCGCTGACCCAGCACTCGTTCCCAATCTATGTCCAGCGTTAACCTTGTCTGATGACGCCTTCTCATTCAGCACTACGTCTTTGTTATCTAGGAGACGTTGGCTCTATCCTCATTTATTCTCTCTCCCTTCCTCTTTCTCTGTAATACGAAGAAAATAATTGTACCAAAAACGTTGAGCAGATAAGAACGTCGAATGACAAATCACGAAACAAGAAGTGCGTACCCTGTCTTTCTCAAGCCGTCAGCGCACGTATTACCGAATGTCCTAAGGAGCAAAGAAATGACGAGAGGTAGTTAACCGAGGAGACGAAAAAAATGATTATTGCTCGGAAGGGAGGGTGAGGCGAGGAAGCTTCGGGTGAGTTTCAGCTACAGCGCCTGCGCAGTGCTTGCTGTCACCTCCGCTAGATGCCAGACAGCCAACCGGCCGTACCCAATCCAAGATTTACACCGTCCGCATTGATCAGACCAAAAACAAAAACAAAAACAACAACGAGGCAATGACCGCGTTTCCGCGAGGAAAACGACAAACTCGACGTCAAAGAAACGGTCACGAGTGATCCCCTCAAAACAAATGCACGAGGAAAGCAGCGCGTAGAAACGGCGAATACCGAAACGGCGTGCAACAAGCTCGTTTGCAAGTAGCAGAAGAAACAAACACCCGTTGCTGCCTCTGTCAGTTTTCAGCCGTTCCAAGAGCAGCGCAGCCGACCCCGCGACCCCCGAAATCACGCACAAGCCCGTTGCAGAACCGCTCGATGAAGCGGTGAACATAAACTTGCGGCGGCGCCGGCATATCGCTGACGGCGGAGTAGGCGGTTCGGCGAGCACAGGGGGACGCACTGTCTTCCCCCACACGAAGCTCAGCCCTGACCTTAATCTACTTCGGCCAAGTCATGGAGCTTTGGCCGGGCCGGTCTCGAAATAGGGGCGCAGTCTCGAGCCTGCTCGTGGGCTTCGCGCGCTGCCCCCCGCCGCCACCGTCGGATCGCTTCGTGGGCCCCAGAGGTCAGCCTCGCGGTTCGGGGAGTCATCGACTCGCAAGTCCCTCGTGCGTAGAGATGGAAATCGCTACGCACGAGGGACTGCGAGCGGTTCGCTAACGACCTCCGTATGTGTGTGTGTGTGTAGTCGGGAGAAAAAGTGTTTCGTTTCACGGTGTGGACCATTGCAGCAACGGCACGCCGGTAAACGGACAGACTGTTTTTTTTCTGCGTCAGGATCAGTTTGTTTTTTCACGGGGCATTGCACTACAGAGCATGGATAAGTCTAGATAACTGGAGAGTATGCTTATTTACAGGAGTTTTGCTTAAAGCCGAGGTCACAGTGTTAATGCATCATACAAAATAGAGTCACTGTCTTCACGACATCCCACCCTAACTAAAAGGGATGGTGGTGGAAGCAGAAATAACATGTAGAAACCTTTTCCGCTTCCTGTCTGGGAAAATAAGTACTCTCTCACGTTATCTGACAAAATTACGTAAAATAAAATAATAAAAAATGACCGGACAGGCGTTGTCAACATCAAAAGAGCAATGAACTTAACTTTATTCGGGATGCTACTTTCCCGAGTAAACATGTTTCTCGCATCGCCACGCTTCCTGTGAAATCAGTCGACAGAAGATAACATCTACCTTTGAAATCTGATTTATATTTGTGACCTGATAACCTGAAGACAAATTCCTAGCAGCCTACGTAATATATCCTGCGTTCGGGACAAAAACAGAAGAGAGAGAGAAAAAAAATCTTTTGCGTTGTTTCTACAGTACTGAGGATACCGTAGGGTTCGATCACCTTATTGACGACGTGCGCAACAATGAATGGTTGCTGCATTGGAACAAGTGGCTCGTTAATTATCTGAACGCGCAATTGATTTGTTCGGTACCGACACCGTCGTTTGGGGTGAGATTTCGTATCTGTTAATGGCAGTGGCTGCTCTGAAGAGAATCGTAGATTTGATGATGCTGCTGAACTCGCGATCCCCACATGGGATCATCTTGCCATGGACAAACAAGCAGTGTAGATAGTAAAAAAATGTTGGCGGATCGATGGGCTCTCTAAACAGGACAAAGCAGATGGCGTGCCGCGACACAGCATCGACATATGCCGCGAAAATTGCTGTGCGCGCGTCCGTATTCCCTTTAGACACCCACACCGCAAACAGCGTGACTTTCCTCCTCGCCTCATTTCTGTCGCCTCTCCCCTTTTCTTGTTTTCGGGAGACTGGGGGAATGATGACAACGGCGGAGGCATTGACGACAGGCATCAGAGCGTGTGAGTGGCTCTCCGGACCCACGTGAAGAGCACAATCGCAACCTGTGTCCAAAAACGAAAGCAAAAAAAGAAAAAGTACGAAGGTGGATGTGGCATGCGCAGTAAACTCAGAAAACACTTCATCTACTGTGAGGAAACTCGCCATCTGCTGTGTCCTGTTTGAACAACCCTTTACATGTTTCTGCAAAATAAATGCGGTCTGGCGTCTGTCGACGCCATCGGGTAGCCTGTCGACGCCATCAAGATTCCAAAGACAGCTAGCTGTTCATGCACGTGTGTGTTTTCATCGATTGTTCGCTATGGGTCATGCGGCGATCTTCTCGACTCTCCCAACGTGGTAGATAAGCAGCTGCACCCGACCGATGAAGTCTATTATCTGTTGC
>JAZHYW010008029.1:0-37456 GCA_037355805.1 Ixodes ricinus | reverse complement strand
CCCAAATCACGTGTCCCTCCCTCCCCCGAGGAGGCCCCGTTACCGCCCCCCCCCAGGAGGAGATTGAAGAATGAGGGCAGGAGGAGGAGAAGGAGGAGGGTATACCTTCCCCTCAGTACTCTTCCATCTTCTTCCTCAAGAGCTGCGCTCTAATTCGGCGTTACATGGAGTTGTAAACGGCTCTCAACTTTTTCAACTTCTTCCTCCTTAGCTTCCCACCTCAACTCAAAAGTGAAAAGATAGATCATGTGGCTGTGACGTAATATTTCAAGGCAATGCCGTGGCTCCAAGCTTAAACCGTGCTTTTGATGCACACCGTGGAACTTATCATTCTCAAGTGATGATAAGTGCCGTCATGGCGCTCATTGGCCTCGAACGCGAATCAAACATTCGTCGACTGATTAAATGTTGACGATCGCACACGTCCGAGTGACGCGGTGTGCGTGTCCAATGCGTGAGCTGGGTTCCGCTGATGTGCTCGAGCACCGCGGATGTATCCTGGGTGCATAACAGTGAAAAAGCATAGAGCTTTGGGAGGAAAGGAGGTGAGAAATAGTCGGCTATATTTTCACATTTTAGTACCGAAAATTAGGCTTTTGGCTTTCCACCCTTTTGTTCTAGTTTTCTTTTTGCCCACTAGATATCCCAACCCAAAATTCATTACATTGTCCCTTTAAATAGGAAAACACGGGCCCTGCACGGATTGAGCACGAGTGCCCGGCTTCAGTGTTCGGCAAAGGCTCGTCTTCATTCGGCGAGGTCACAATTCTCAACCGAATGCTGACCGCAGTACTCGTGTGCAATCAATCCGTGCGCCGCGTTTGCCTCTTCAGGTGACGTCAAAAATCCAGCCCATCGGCCTTGTTATCTCGGAGGTGTTGGTGTACTATCGTGCGCACGCGCTATTAAGAAGCAGGTCGTCCGAGACTTGTATGCGCCGTCGAAAGTGAAGTCGATGCATTCTGGAGAAGCCGCGGAGCCCATTGTGCGCAGTCTCGTAGCCTTGGGTGAAGCCCACAGGGAAACAATGAGGAGTGTTGAAGAGCGCTATGGCGTGTTCCCGTGCTCTCCGAGCTGGCTCTTTTCACTCCGCATGTTAAGGTCGGTCTATATCGACTTCTACGGCCTTTGTTTCGCATCGGAGCCTCATGTCGATGCAGCGGTGCAGCTAATCTTCTACTCTTTTTTTTTTTTTTGCGCTGGAGAGAAGGGGGTTTATTTAGTCGCAGTGCACGAGGAGCGCTTCTTTAATGCCGCCATTGTTCCGCCGCCCCGTCTCTCGCGGTAAACAATCTGAGCGGTGTGGTTGATGATGTTGTGTGGCGGTGTCTGCGACTTTTTGTTTTCTTTCTTTTTAGCTGGGACGATGTAGAAGCTAGAATGAAACACGAAGCAGGTATATTCTTCCTAGATCCAGCGCGAACACGATAACGTCAAGGATAATCAGGATGCGTAAAGGAAAAGTTCCTCCGTGATACCACTTTTTAGTTCGCTTCTGGCCTCTCAGGCGATCTCCTATCTGTTATGTGAGTCAGGACTGCGTGACGGACGTTAACGACCCCAGGTTGACAGTTGTGATGAACAGACTAAATTGAAATTCATTTTTTTCTTAATAATATGCATACAATCACTGACTATAATTGCTCATCTACAGCCCGAACCAGGTGTTGCCATGCCTCAAAGGCAGGCCTACCTGACGCTGTCTAAGTTTTCTGCCCGACTTGCTTGCCTTTCCTATAATCAAGCGAAAAATGTACAGAAGCGGTCAAGGTCGCGTGGTTATTATACGGGTGGGTTCTGACTATGCTATTAACTATATTTTGAAACGAAATAACATTAAAAAATATTTGCAAGCCCAGCTCATTTGGGTGACCGGTACCAGACGCACCTGGTGTGATCATGCTGGAATGTGCAGCACCTGAGTCATACCTGAGAAAATCTTTGTACGTATAGTACAAGCGACGGTCACGTGGTTGGCCAGTTTGTGTCATGGGGTCGCATGATTTTTTTCACTATCGGTCCGCGTGGTCGCGTGGTTTGTGCCACTACTGGTGACGTGGTCACGTAGTGGACCACGTGACAGGTAGTGCAACAGGTTGCTTAAGAGGGCGCCCGATCTGAAGGCTTTAGCTGCGTCCAACAATCCACTCATAAAGAAGTAGTGATGTCACCAGCCGGAAATTGAGGAGACTATAAAGGCGCGGTAAACACACACCAGCTTTAACACACCCGTTAGAGACACAACCCCAATTATTATTACCCGTTAGAGAAGAGGCACCATAATTGCCTTGCCGCCAAAATGGGCATTCGCAGCAAAGGCGCCGCTCCTAAAGTGGCTCTGTTCTCGGGACCTTCGCTTTGTTATTGCGCAAATGATTATTAAACCCGAATTGACGCCCCCCCCCCCCTCCCACCCCCGACCCCGCGCTGGCTGACCTACATCGCCCCATGGGTTCGCACGGCGCTCCCCATGGTTCTCCTCACCTTATATCGCGGCCACCGAGGTGATGTACGCGGTACGCGTATATCATGCGGCGTATATCCGCATGGGTATGTGCCTCCCGAGTTTTTCACCGGCTCGTGTGTCAATTGCACGAGCTGGATTGCCTTTCACGGTTTTGAACACGCGGTTATCTGGTGAGAAACCGTGGGAACCCACAAAGCTAGCTGCCTTTATTTTCTACTGACTGTTTTCAACACGTTCGAATGCCGGCGGCAATGGCGTTCGAACGCGTAACTGTCGGAACGCAAGGAAGTCAGGCGAAGACCTTTCTGATTTCGCTTTGAATGGAGCGGTATAGAAAGGCAGCCAGCCTCAGCGTGTATTCACGAGATCATTTCAAGCTCGGCGCTCTGACACTTGTTCCTCTCGTCTCGTCCTCCTCGCCTCACTTTCTCGAACCGTCTAACGTTCAGAGTGCGGTCCTGAACCTGCACTGAGCTTGCATCGTTTGGAGAAGAGCGAGTCGATCGGCGCCTTTCTTCGTTAATTCAGCTCGGGTTGCTCATCAGCGTCTTGGGCAAGCTTCGTGTGAGCGGAAGTGCGATCCTGGCGGCTTCGGACCTCCGTCCCGCGGCATCGGACCGGTGGAGGTAATTGGGCGCCGCGACTTCGAGCGGGGAGGAGTTCGCGCAGCGCTCGTGATTGGGAAACGGGGACCGGGGACCGTCTCTCCTCGAGGCTTCGCACAGCTTGGTGCCGCACCTGGTGTTTGACTCTCCTGCGAGCGTTCCAGCATGGGTTCTCTCATATTTTTATAGTTCTTTTCTTGTATATCTGCGTATTTTTTTTTTTACATATTTAGAAGGCTGGGAAGGCAAAGGGCGTAAAACTCGACAAAGTGCCGGCACCTCTTGGTATAGAAACGAGAAAACAAAAGCAAAAGAACCCGAAAAACGCAAAAAAAATTACATGTCTTTTCACGGTATAGCGTACGTGAGAAACGAAAAATAAGTTCAAAAACGTCATGAGAAAACACAATTGTTTTACTGTAACAGAGACACGAAAGAAAACAAGATGAAACACTAGAAAAATATACACTGTGCAGTAACAGACGTTCACGAAATTCGGTGCAGAGTAAACATTTCCATGCGTATACAGTTTGCACATTCATTATCTATGCAATATTTTCAGAAGAAATGCACATATAATAAAAAAAACGACAAAAAAAGAAAAAAAAAACGAAGGAGAAAAAACAACGGGATTCCCACCAACAAGGATCGTTCTACAGTCGCGCTCAAATATTGCTCCCCAGGCATCAAAATTAAATTAGGGTTTTTCGCGTGAATGGTAACTATCCAGAAAGGAATGTCAACATTCCACACAAACAGCACAAAATCGCGCACTCTCGAGCGTGCATGAAAAGGGTAGTGGAGCACAACTCGACGTCTTTAACCGTTGTGGCAAAACATTCCCATATCTTTCCCGCGTCACCTCCCCAGGTTCACGTGGATAAGACCGCAGCGACACGCCACACTATATACGTGTTCACTGAAATAATCTCAAACAACAATTCGTACACGAGCATAAACAAGCTGTCCGTGTTTAAAAAAAAAAAAAATGTCGCTTATAATGTTTTTTTTTTTTTTTTTTAGCAAAACAAGTTTTTATGCGGGCACTAATTAGGCAAAACTGCAGAGTTCGGAGCCCGGTGTTTCTCAGTATCGTGGGCGCTGTGCTATAGCGTTGGGCCCGAACGGTGCTTCGAATGGGCGCTGGAAAAGGCAGTCCCCGCGATCATACGTCCGGTCGGCCCGGACGATGTCCTCGGACGAGCGGCTTTCCTCTCACGTCCGCGCGTCGTTGGCGACGCGGCCGACGCATTGCAGAAGTACGTCCCGCCGCACTCACTGTTCGACTGACGCCTGCGGCCGCCGGGTGCGGGAGGTCGCCGTGACACCGTTGCGAAGTCCGACGTTGCTAAAGCGCAGTGGGATGTCCTCAGTTTCGCGTAGTGCACGTCTGGTGCAGAGTTGGCGAAAGTAATGACATTACTGTAATGGAATAACAGTAATTAAATTACTTTTGGAGTATTAGTAATGTAATGAATTACTTATCTAGGCTAGTAATTTAGTAATATAGTAAATTATTTTCAGGCAAACCAATTTCAAGAATATTACTGATTACTTTTGAAATTACTTTTGTCCTAAACTAGAAAATTCGTTTGCATGCTTTAAGAAAAAAATATCTTGCATAGTGAAATGTTGAGAAAAAGCATCAGAGGAAATAGTCGACGGCCATCTGAGCGCAAAGCCTTGTATGAAGAACTGGACAGACGCACAAGGGCTGGAAAAGCGAGAGAAAAGCTTGCGTGTGGACATCGCTGGAAGAGCAAAGGCTTACAGAACTCCAGGCACGACAGATTCACGGCTTAGCGTCATCACGATGATACTATACTTCGTTTATCCCTAAGCTCACAGTGCTGTGGGAGCTGCAAGCTAACAGAACCAATCAAACACCCTCTTCTAATCACGTGTCCCGTCCCTTTCTCTGCGTAGGTGAACAAGAGCGTGGTTACGTGGCGAAAGATAGACGTGCGGCACTGCGCATGCGCAGCGCCTCCCTTCTCCCGGCTCTGGTTCCTGCACACGTGCTGTGTGGGCAAACGAGGGCTTATTTTGTAAACACTGTGTTCGTGTACATGGTAAACAAAATAAGCGCGGATTACTGCCTTAAGGTATTCAAAAGTAATGTCAAAGTAATTTCAAAGTAATTTCATTACTTTGGAAAGTAATTGTAATGTAATTTTATTACTTTCAGTCTGGGGTAATTTGTAATGTAATTTCATTACATTTTTGCAGTTTTCAAAGGAATTAGTAATGTAATTTAATTACTTTTTGGTAATTCATGAACCCGCGAGGCAGTGCATAGTTGCCGAATACTTTCGGTGGGAAGTGGAGAGGGTTATAGTTGTGAAAGAGTTGTTGTTCTTGCAGGGGTTGCAGAACTGCTTCTCAAAAATGTGAAGAAAGAAGAAAAGAATAAGAAAGAACAAAATGTATGAAACAGATTGCAATCAGTACAACAAAGTAATAAATGCAAAAAAAGTCATGAGCACCAATTTGCAGTGGTATTAACCTTTGTCATCTTTTGTACAGAAGAAAACAAAAAAGAGAGTTTGAGATTATAGTAGATTTGGGATGAAAGCCTGTAATTTAAAGTTAGTGCCTTGATTTTTAGACGTTTTGGGAAGGCATTGAAACGTGTGCAGTGGTCCCCTGCTCCAGGCAGACTTGATAGTAAGTTTTCGTCCAGAATATGTTAAATCAATTTTTCTTCCTTAATGTTTTGGCAGCTGTGTTTAGTTCGTCGAGTTATTCATTTACACTTATTGTGACGATGACAAGATTATTTTAAAGTAAATTTGCGGTTTGCGTACAAACCCAACATATAAAGAAAGCGACGTCGTTCGCATGGCGTTATCCGAGTTCAAGTGGTGGCAGTACATTACCGAAAAGAACGCAGTACAGAACAGTGCCTCTAGCAAGAATAGTTAAACCTCTTACCGAAATGTCGGTCGCAATTCTGGTACCTGAAGTGCTTTACGAGTCCCTCCTACCTGCTGCGGCAACTTGCCCATGTCCCAACTTGAACTCGGACCTGCAAAGGTTCACGGGGTCCCATATATATTAATACATTGAAGCAAGCCCATGGGGACGTTGGAATTTCCAGTAACAATTTAATTGCTGCTCATTATTTCAATGTGTTTTCTAATTATTTAATTAACTTGATTAAAATTAGAAACTATTAAATATTGACTACTGATAAACGGAAAGGATGTACCAATGAGGCGAGTAATAGAAACTGACTGGTTGGAGCTAGCTGTGACGCCGTTGCTGGCTTCATCGTCTGCTCTCGTAATAGCATTACGAAACGCACACATAAACCTCACTGATAGTTTTTTTCCTTGGGAAGGAGAGGGGTGGCACTACTACTTGGTCCTCATCGTTATCCCCAATATGCTCGGCTCTCTGACTAATACATCCAAACTGAACGTAAATAGAGCGTTATAACTTTCTTTACCAGAAATCGACTAATCCTGCAGACATTCTCATGAGTTGGTAGGTGCTACCATCTACCACAATATTGATACTCTTTTAGACTACATCATTCTACAAGATGACCTCAAAAGTTATTTGTATTCTGTGATATACGCCGCTACGTACGGCTTACACAGAAACACCTTTCACTATTTTACTTTAAACTCTGATCTAATAGCGTCAGTGGCTCAGGCGCAATATCTTGACGTGTTTCACTAAAAACCTTTTTCTGGAACGGACACATTGGATACATTACATTATAGCATAAAAATATTAACGCGAAAGCATTAACTGTCCCATGGAGCAAAGCCAGCGGCGTCTGTGGCCGTTGTCTGTAGCAGCGAAAAACGGCACCTAAATGCCCATTGGCTGAGCAAAACGGCATTTAAAGTCCCATTGGCTGCGACGCGTCATATCAGATGCTTCGTCACGGAAGCCGGCGAGGCCGCTCGAGAGTCAAAGCGGACGCGCCTCATGAAATAAAACACAAAGAAAAGCACAGCAACGCAGATGCATCGTCACGGAAGCCGTGGAGCCGGCGGGCGCCGCGCCTCGCGCAGTGGCGGAGCGTGATGTCACCGTCGGAGCGCCGTGTGAGATAAGACGTGGCGCGCTGCTTGTAGGAATGCGCTGCGTGTAGGCGAAATCCACCATCGTTGTCAAGTCTCGGAATACACGGCGGGGCGGTCTGCGCGGCACACCGCCGCACTCCCTACCGGCACTGCAGACCGCTCCTGCTCCTCTCGGCGCCGGAATGCTTTCGCATTCACAACTCATGAAAAGTGCTTAGGTGTCCTCGGAATTTTTTTAGGGGAAGTCCCCGAGGTGGAATCTGTTATTTACGCATGAATAAATTGACTTCCGCTTGCGTTCCCATCTCACGTGGAAGTCAATTTATTCTTGCGCAAATCTTCTCCTGCCTCCGAGGGACTTCCCCTCAGTTGTTAGTCAATTAAACGTCAAAAGCTCACCTTTGCGTGGATGCGACCAAAGACTGGTGGCAACTGTTAAGACCCGTGTGCTCTGCTGACGACTAGCTCTGGGTTAGCTCGGTTGGTAGAGCGCTCCCTGGCCTTGGTGAGGTCTCGGGATCTATGCCCTTACCAGGCGGATCTTCTCCAGCGCCCAGGCCCAGTCGCCTATAAGCCCGTCCTTTTCTTTCACATGTACGTAGCTCGTCCTAATTTCTCTCTTAAGCCGGGAGTCACACTGCTCATACACACCATACGAAAGAGAGTCTGCAAACACGAGTCACCTCAACAACCGTGGTATCGAATGCAGCGTGCCACGTTTTCTCCCTTGAAATCATCGCCAGCCGACATTCGAAGCGCGGATCTAGCGGCTCTCGGTCCTACTGCCATTCCAAGGAAGAAATACTTCTACACTATGCCTGCATAGCGTCTTTTGTATGATATATTAGCAGTATAACCTCGGCTGTATATGGTTCTACTCTGGTTTCCGTAAAGACTAGCCTGTGTATAAGAAAATTAGGATAACTCTTTATTTGCTTTTTTAACACACGATTTTTTAATTGCAAGCAGCGCTCGCAAATCTCAAGGCGCATCCCTTTTGCCACGAAAACCGTGTGTCTGCACTCAGGTTTGGTACTCATTCCGTTACGTTCAACAGTTCGTTGTATGTGTTTAGTGACAGGTCTGCAGCACTGCCCCGCGGAGACCATCGCTTATATTCCCTAAAGGATTGTGACGACATCCTCCCCACGTTTCTCTAACATGCCCGGCCATGGATCTCGTCGGGTTAGAATCAGTCTGCAGCACTTTCCCTGATCGAGAGCGCTTGGTCGC
The DNA here is from genome assembly GCA_037355805.1 of Ixodes ricinus. Classification (NCBI taxonomy): domain Eukaryota; kingdom Metazoa; phylum Arthropoda; class Arachnida; order Ixodida; family Ixodidae; genus Ixodes; species Ixodes ricinus. The sequence goes on along the minus strand of JAZHYW010008029.1, from coordinate 29,111 downwards.
GTCTAACCTGCATGCAATCCTATATTTTTCTACTTCTTTTTTTGTTGTTGTAAAAGCTATACATTTTGCGAGAACATAATAAATACGAGGAAGCCTTCCAACGCCCAGCTCTCCGCTAGCTCGTCGGGCCCTGGCGATACTTTCTGGTCTAAGGATCAGTTGCTCGTCGTGTTCGCCTAGGGAAGTCTTCGACGTCCTTGTGCGATAATACATCACGGCGACGAGAGTGGAGCCCTGCACAAACGCGCATGGAGGTTTGCACCGTCCCCGATACTTTGTCGGTGGATAGGAGCACTCTATATGTGCATAGTTTAGCAGCATACGGGACAGGACACGCGTTGCAAATTTGGTGTCTATGCGTGCGTGGCTGTCGGCGACGTGGTGCTCAGGGGTGCGGCATCGCTTTCGCTTCAGTCGGGCTTGCGGTTTTCAGAGAGACAGGGGAACTGTGCTTTCGAGTGCTTGATCGTTTACTTTTTTTTTCAACTTTGAGACGTTAGAATGAACAGATGAGACTGTCCACAGCCGCCGAAGAAGTCGAGGAACCGCAGGTGTAAAATATTTATTTTAGAAAAGTAATAACCGTATTTTTGTTTTTACTAACAGTCATGCCTCGTTGATCACGAGCCCGCTAAAATGGAAACCCCACTTTATAGACATCCTTTTCGGAGAACTGGGTAAATACCAGCATTGTTGTCTCGTTGTTATGGGTTACTAACATTAAGCCGGGGTCACACTGGTCGTCGCACGCCATGCAAAAGACAGTCCGTCAACACGAGTCAACTCACTATCCGTCGTTCGAATGCCGCGTGCAGTTGTTTCTCCTCTAACCAGCTCACGCCATGCGGTATTCAAGAAGCACGGATCTTGCGGTGACTGCCGTTCGAATCTGTATGCAGACTGTCTCTTGTATGATGCATAAGCATTGATGACCCCAGCTTTACGGACACTTTCTGGGGGGAACGGATGTGACCATAGCAACGAGACATCGCTTTAATACCCGTGCTTCTCACAGCATCATCTCTCTTTGATACTTACGAATTCTTAGCTAATCCCTCGTTGAATGGAAGATTTTAGGCACCACTTTAGGCCTGGTGGCCGTGCACATTACACTCAGCGAATGGAGGGACTTCAACGCCTGGTGTCGCCGTCAGTGTTGCCATCGCTGGGCGTCAGAAATCCGCTAAAAAGCAATAGGAAATCCGCCAGATTCCGCTAGGTTCTAAAACATATCCGCTAAATTTCCCGCTAAGACCTATTTTATTAAAAAAAGACAGTGAAATTTCGTGATGTAAAAACTTCTTTATTATTCTTAAAGCTCCCCAAAACTATGAGAGCTGAAATAACATATAAAAGAGTCTTCCAAAAAGTGTAACTAGAATACTAGAGGCTTCAGTGCTGCGGTTGTCGTCAACCTCATCACGGATGAGGCTAAAAAAAAAAAAAGAATTCACAGGTCACCAAACCGCACATCGAGGTCTTCGTCACCGCGGTCGTCGTCTGACACCATCTCCACAGTACCGCTGATACTTATTGAGGGACCAGAAAGGTGACTAGGTTGCACATACGTTGCAGATGTCCCGATTGCACTAACAACCGCCACAGGAAGCTCGTAATCAAAACAGCTCTTTTTGTGTCGCATCAACCCCGCTCTTACGACGAGGATGGCGTTTGTTGTTTCAGGCTTCAGCTTGTTCCTCAGCTTGGATTTTACAGTTAAGCTGACTAAACGTCCTCTCTACTTCGGCATTTGAGTACAGCACCAGCATCGACATGGCAAATCCGGCCAACTCAGCGAACGGATTTTTGCCACAGGCGTTCTCATAGGAGTGAACTTCACATCAGAACGACTGCGTGGACGATATTTTCTCCCAGTTAAGGAGGGTGATTTCGCTCCAGTGGGTTCGAATTTTTTCGTTTGTTTCAGGGGCACTGCCATTGCTTCCAGCCGGGGAATCAATGGCTCATTCATGACGCACCAAGTGTTTTCGACCGATAAAAGTGATGTCTTCTGGAGAACTGTGATGTTGTTGGAAGTCGCTGACCGATTTGATCTACTAGCAGGTAATAAATCTTATGCAGCTTTCTCGCATCACAGCTTCATCTGCGAGAGAGAAGCCGTCGGCTCTTCTCAGCCTTCATGTTGTCAACGTACGTCTCAAACAGGTAGCCCAGATACGGCTTGTGGGTTCAAGTGGTCCTCAAGTCTGGACGTCAGAACGTCCATCTTCTCTCTCGGGATTACGACTTCATGAACCAAGCTCGAAAGCAAAGTCATAAGGTCTTTGAGCCTTGTTTTATCCACATCTTTCTCCTCGAATGCCTTGTTAACCTTCTGAACATCTGTCAGAATCGGTCTCAAAAAAGCAAGTACCCCAGATTGATCTGGTTTTCGTACATACGATACAGCACCTCTGCCACATAGCACTTTTCAGGGCGCCTCGCCATATCGAAGTGCGTCTTCGAGTCGGTCCACTGGTCCACGATCCTTGATACAGCTATTTCGAGGGATAGCCACCGCGTCCTCCACGCTTGCAGAATCTTCAGTGATTCATCGCCGTCATTCATCAGACCGTAGAGCCTCTTGTACGCAAGTTGCCGGGGATCTTGCCTAGAAAGCGATCGCTGCTTTAAAGCCTCGCGGATTTGTTTGTCTGAGACGTGCGCAGCAACTGACTCCTACCCTGCTGAAGTTAAAACAATTTCTGCATTTTAAGAGGACACGGAAATTATATTTTGCAGGAGGATTTTGAATCGGTGCATTGCGTGAGGAATCCGCCAGAAATCCGCCATGTATGAAAAATGCCCAGCAAAAAATCCGCTAGCCGCTAGACTAATTTTTTCCCGTCAGAAAAAAATAAAATCCGCCAGATTTAGCGGAAAATCCGCTAAATTGGCATCACTGGTCGCCGTCATGACGGCCCGTTTGTCTTGGTCCAAAGGACTGAGAAATGCCATCGATACAACCCAAATCTGCAGGTTTTCAGCTGGAGCGTCGAGACGAAGGTTTGGTATTTCACATACATTCCCTATCAACTGTAAAACCTTCATGGCTCATGAAACCGCTCATTATAGAGTAACTTGATCAGTCTATAGGCTTAAAATACCAGCACCTCTTTCACAATGTTTTTTCGGGCGCCGCCATTTTTTTTGTTTGAAGTGCAAAGCGGTTGGGCGCAATGGAGTTTCCGATACTATTCGAAAACGCGACTTCCTAAACTCTATACTCGTTTTAACCTCAAAAACTGTAACAAAAAAAAAAAATGTCCCGCTTTTCGTGCGGATCAATTTTACACTTTTATGTAAAGAGTTGAGATATGTATCGGTGCATTTTAGGTTAGATATATGTTCTTGTATTTTGACGTACACGTTTGAAACGCCAAAAAGTATCGCTTCTTTCCCCGACAACCAAATCTTCTTAGAACTACTTCCCGCGGCGTATAAACAATGCGCAAAATTTCCTTTTTTTCGTAAGAGTGAAAACGAGTATAGATATGATTTCAGGAAGCACAAGGGATATCGTTTTGCCCTCTCGCGAACGATTTCTTGTTTTTTTTAAACGTTTTTGGAGGACATAGAAGACGTTTCTTGCGATTTCAAATAAAGCTGACTCTAATTTGCAACCACGATTTTAGCCGCCAAGGTGGCCGACGTGGTATTTCTCTACACGAGTACACCGTAGCATTCTGATCTGAAGCGTATATTTGGCGGACTCTTCCTGCGCCTCTGCATGCACCGACATAAGCGTGCACCTCGGCCGAATCATACGATGATGATGATTGCAAGTTTAGTGGCACAGGGGCAACTAAGGCCATAGTGTGCCAAACGCAAGATTTTTTTTTTCAAGAAGCGTTACCGGTATCTGAGAAGTAAAGTTTCAGCCGTAAACAGCAACTTTTTTTGTTTAAGTCACAAACACGTTGTAATGGTACTAAAAGGTTTGTCACCAAGTAAAAAGTATTCATGGAATGGAAGATGATTTCTAAAAAGTTCTGGGATGGCCGAATCACGCAAAAGACAACCTGCAGGTACACTCGTGTCTCTTCCTTGAATAAAGGTCAGATTGGTCGTACAAAAACTTTCTGCGGGCATGTTCGAAGCCTGCGTATGTGTGAAGCAAATATTCTTCGAATGCTGAGCCGTGTCCGAGAGAATCGTTCGTTACGCCTGCAGCGACGCGTGTCTGTCGATGTACGATGTGTGGACTGTCTGCATTCCTGGCGACGGCTGGAAGAGGCGCGCCAACAACTGCTCCGCCTTTGCTGCGTTCACGTAGGAGGACTTAAACAAAAAGCGCTCTGACTTCTGAAGTACACAGTCCGTCCCGAATGAAACTAAACCGTTCGTACGAGAAAAAGAATCCAGTGCGTTTTCTCCGATGCAATCGGTGAATGCCGCAACTCCCCAAAAGAGTTCGTGAAGCCTCTCGGCGTCGGCTCGCGCGTGGTCGACACAATTGTTCGTTGCGTACGCGAAGGGGGGCCACGAAATTCGAATAGCCGCGAGAAAACGTGCCGCGCTTGCACCAAAGAACGGGGCGTTTGGGTGAAGTGTCAGATACGCGCCGATGTCGACATTCTTCGCAGGGAACGGCGCCGCCTGTGCGTATAGTACATGGGCGGCTTCCCCGGGTTCCTCCTAATGGCAGACGGCGCGCCGCGCATGCGGGTAGAGAACAAACGTCGCGGGACACTTCGACGCCGCTCACTGTATTCACTCAGCGTCCCCTTTGTTCTCGCCGTGATAGTCCGGTATTCACGGGAGTGTATGACAACAAAGGTATTTCGACATCCCCTCCCGGCTCTCATGCGTTGAATGTTCGGCGTCCATTCTTTGCCAGTGTTGACGCAGTGTATGCGTGTAAGCGTAAAGCTCGCTACAAATTGTTGTCGGTAGTTCCTATGGTGCGGGGTCGTCACGATTATAGCCCACAAGCGATGCATATATTTTTTTTCTCTTTTTCCGGTGGGCGTATATGTTTTTGCTCCAAATACACATGTGGTGAGTTTAGAAGAAAAAGAAAAGTATTCTCGCTACAATTCTTTTTTGTTGCGAGGGTATTTTTCTACATACATACCGAGCAGTATTCTTCTAAAAAGATTACAAGCTTTTTAATGTGTAGAATTTGAAGTGACACCACGTTTTTATCTTATTTTTAAATTAAAGCGTCCTAAAAAGGTACGAACAAAATTATTACTATGGAGACTTTTTAGGAAAGAAACGGAAATCTAGTTTACTGGCATACTGGCGCAGGCGACGAGCCTCTATCCACCTCGAACTTTAGTAATACGTTCAACGAATAATTTAATTACTACATATTTTCCGGATGGTGATTTACGCGAGCGAAAGCATGTCATTTGCTTAACTGTTTCTCGCGGTAGCTTGCTCGTCCTAAGCTGGTAGAATGTCATCCTTAATGGACGCATACGTTTTCTTTATGCGGATTAATTAGAAGAGGTTACCTCCTAATTCCTTTAAAAAAAACGAAAAAAAAAAAAGCGAGACGGGCAGACTTTTGTCAGTAACCGTTTAGCAGTTCATGGCAAGCTCTTCCCCCTTCTTTCCACGTTAGCGGAGCGAACTCTGGAAAGGAGGCGACCTCCTCTCCAGTGTTCGCTCTGCTAAGGTGGAAAGAAGTGGGCGGAGCGTCCACTTTACTCTTGACCTGCCATCGACTATTCGCGTCCCCAGCTCGTTACTCGCCCCTCTCCTGCGGCGGAAAAGGGAAGCGCTCTAGTGAGGGTCCCCCGGTTCTTCTGCTCAGCGGGCACGGCGGAACTGCTCGCCATCCATGGCTCGCGAAATGCCATTTCCCAATGCAAACAACACTCTTCATTGTCCCAATGAAGTGCTGTAGCCTTTATGGGATTGTACCTTAATAGAGAGTTTTATATTCCTTGTAGAAGCAAACGCAAGCGTCTGTGCGTCTGCGTTAGAGTTGCGTGCTCCCCGCTGTGCATGCGCTGTCGTCGCCAAGCTCCAATCCAAGACCGCATTTTTGGGCACGCGCAGTGTGGAACACGCAACGCGAACACACAATGCTTGCGTTCGCTCGTATACACAATACTAAAACTCAGTACTGTTTCACCGGTTTCCAACGCCAACGAAACGTGCTGCAGTGAGCAGACGTGCAAGCGGGTAGACGTTCCTTCGAACTGGAAAGGATGAAATTGGCAAAACGACGGCACGTCAAAATTGAAAGAAACAAATTGTTCTAAGAAACTTAATAACAAAAAAACTGTCAGCCTTTCCACTCTGGTGAAGAAGGAAGACCAGCGAAGCTGTACTATGGTGGGAATAAAAGTATTTATAAATGTAAGGATTAAGGTGGGGTTATGTAATTAGTTATTTGTACGATTAAAGAATGAGACTTATATATAACGATCCGGGGTTATTATTTTCGCACTGTTTCCTACGATGAATTCCCACCAACTCGCCCAACTTTCCATTCTTCTATGATAGCTGGAAAGGTTGCCGCCATCTATTAGCGACGGCGGCAACCAGGCTGGTTGTCTGGTTGCCGCCGTCGCTCATAGATGGCGGTAGCTGTCCAGAGTTTTGTGTCGACATTTGTTTTGCACCGGACACGAAACTGGGGAAACTAGCCCTTAACAGCTCCGCTGTAAAAAATAAAAGCGAAATCATTTCTTTTTTGGGGGTGGGGAGTCATTTTGTCCGGAAGGATTGACGACGTCCTTGGAAGTTTTGCCGATTGTCAAAAGTCGTGACTTTGATAGCTTTACCCACTGCAATGTGTGTATTTTTACATGGATTTTTCAGATTAGCTATAAAATGTTTTCATTGATTTTAGACTATTTCTATTTTATAACTTGTTAATTAAAAATGCTGCAGTTGGCTCCAGCGATTGATATTTTGCACATTTCTGACTGACATGCTTGTTCGCGCGTTTGAAATTAGATCATAAGCAGCAAATTATATTGGAGCTTGAAAAACTACGTATTAAATTATTTTAATTGTATTATTAACATTATTAATACTAATTTGCGGCAATGTACGCTTCCAATAAACGCCACGATCACAAAAATAAGCCATTTAACCATAATAGTCTTTCCAGAAAGGTCTCATTTTGTTTTCTTTTAGCATATAAAAACTCTGAAATCGTCATCATGATAGCACAAACAGTCAAAGCTGGATGTAATATAAATTCCTATGCGTCACGCGTTGCTTTAAAAAAAACACAACACTCACTTCTGCTGTCTGACTCGGATTCCGTCTTTAGGTGTTTGTAGTGAGAACATCGTTTCTTAATTTATACGTTTTGTGAACATATTCTAAATTCATCATCCGTAGTGATATTTTGTAAAGTTCAGATTGATTCTGGTTATTCTTGAGCGTGGGAATAATGTTAAAGCAAATAATCATCTAAACACCTCTAAACCCATTAAAATGCCCGCAGTTCATTATTTCACATGACAATTATCCGACAAGAAAAAGTAGCAAGAACACACAAATATCATCACAGATTTTTTCAACACAGTACAATTATTCTATGTTACTTCTAATGGGTATGAAAAGCCCTGTCTTTAAAGGGACACTGAACTCTACAAAATATCTTGAACTGCCTGGATCGGAGACGTACGTCACAAAATAAATTTTCCGTGGAAACTCCTTTAGTTGAATAATTACGCTGTGAGACACATCTTCGAGTTATGAAAGAATCCAAAATTAACACCTCTAACGAGAAATTAATTCAAAATAGAGGTTAGTTTCGGTTATCGTTCCAGGAATTAAAACGTTCCTCCTGGCGTAAATATTACGCCAAACAACGGTTTTTTTAGATGAGGAGGTGATTTCGCTATAGCACCCTGGTTCCATAAAGACGAATTTGTGTCGCTCAGTGAAGCCAGCAATAGCAGCTAGCAGTCGCCATGACCACTAAAACCGCCATTTGGAAAACGAGTGGCGCCACCTATAGTGAATTGAGTCGCGAATAGGTGATATTCATTACATTTTAAGAACCCGGTGTTAAGAACCACTCAGATTGTAAATGCCCCCCCCCCCTCAAACCCTTTAAAAAAATTTAAGAAAAAGAGGCATGGACAGTATTTGCCGACTGCGCGACTATAGGGTCGTAACCGATCGACGTCAGTTATAGTAATTCTGAGGCGCCGGTTGCATTGCGTTGCGTGTGCACCACGTGCTCCGTGCAAGGAGCCGCTAATGGTGTTTTAGGTTCCCCATTAGAGCCAGCCCGGGTCGTTAAACGGATTTATGGCCCCGGTCTTCGGACATCGCCGCGGTGCGCCCACCCGCGGAAGGGGGAGCCCGTAACGACACGAAATGATTCTGTTTGCGTTGACTGCGGTAAATATCGCCGATCTTTACTTATTCCTTCATTCTTCTCGAGGCTATTTTTTTCTTTCTTTAGAGTGTGCAGTCTTTTTCTTTTAGTTTTTCTGTTGCTTCTTCTGTCTTCTTTTTTTCCTTTGTCAGTTACGTTCTCGGTGTGCTTGTTTGCTTCCGTTTACAACGCAGCTGAGGAAACAGCCAGTGCATTGTAAACAAAGAGAGCAAGCGCCGCGGATATAATTTAATGTGCCATTTCTTTATTTAGTTATGAACTTCCGTATTTTGTATATTTTCTTCTGCAATTCCCAAACCAAGTATTTATTTTAGGTTGCATTATCGGACTTTGATAAGAACTTCTTCAGAAAGGGTTGACCTACAAGAACAAGTGTATCAGATTAACGAAAGCTAAAACTATGCGAACTACTAAACCTAACAAAAATGCGCAAAAACGTAAACATACAAAAAAAATGCAGCCACGAGAATTAATATTGAGGTGGTATGCGCAAACCACCCGCATTATTGAACTTGGGGATGCATAGTATATAGTTTTGTCATTTGTCGGGAAGGTAACTCGAATTGACGCTGCGTGGTTCCCAATATCTTCCATATTAGATTTTTTTTTTGCGCTTCGGTTAATTGCAGTTTGTTTTTGCTTTGTTCTAAATTATAGTCACCGACGTCTATAAGAACGCTAGGCACGGCCTCTTATGTTCTCGCTGCTCGCTTCGTGATTAATTCTTGGGCGTTCTTATGGGCTGATGATGCCGCACTCTGATTGGCTGCGGAGGGGTAATGAGATGCACGGGACTTAAGCTGTCGGCGACTGTATAGAAAGCCTTGCGTGCGGTAGAGAGACCGTCGCTTTTCTCTCCGTTCTCCGACTGCGTCGTTGATCGAAAACAATCTTCGCTGGTTTTGTAAGAGGAGATTCGGCGGGGTGCTCTACTATTGTGCTGGGAGGTTGCGCAAGCACTCACTGTTTTCTTTCTCTTTCCTCTTGCAGGTGAGTGGTGCCGATTTCGGTCGCCGTGTCTGGTTACAGCCTTCAGAGTGCGGTAAGACGGTCCCCTTCGTTCGAGTAGCTGAACGACGCGCCTTCGTCATCGAGTGCGCTAATCCCCTCGAGAATAGCTTCCTGACGACGGGAGAACCTGTCCGAGCTCAACCCTGAGTTTAAAACAAATCTTTCCTCTACATTCCTAAAAAAAATAAAAAAAAAGATTGTTTGCAGAAGAGATAGAGATGCAGGAGAGGGGGGGGGGGGAGACATAGCGGTAGGTATAACACGGGTTGAAAACAAGACTCGGCTTTTACTCCCCGGATTTTGACTTCGGCCGCATGCTTGCTCCAGTTAATTTCCTGCTGCTTCGACGCGCCTCTTGTTTCTAATTATTCGACCTCAAAACATATATAAAGATATTCTCATTCGACCTTATATCGGTATAAAAATATAATAATTTGACCTCAAATCAATAAAAAATATAATCATTCGATGATAACGCAATAATGCAAACGTGTAAGCGAGCTTGGACAAGAATCATTTGACCTCAAAATATATACGAAAACATACAAGGTCCGCGTGTTGTTTCTTTCTTTTAAATCCAGCATTAACCTTTACTTTTTTTTTCTGGAAGGATACCCGAGAAGCATTTTCCGGAACGCTCAAAATGTCGCAATTGATGAGAAGATAGCGAAAATAATATAATATATAGAGCGCAGCTCTTAGGCGCCCGTTTCCGGCTTCAGCGTCGTCGTCGTCGGCGTAACCGGGCGTTGCATTATGGGACGTTTCCCATAATGACGTCACACATGACGTCACGTGTGACGTCACGAAGGTTAATATTTTCCCGCTAAATTTAGCGGAAAACTTTCTCGCCAAAGTTAGCGAGAAATTTTACCCTGTGACGTCACACGTGACTCACGTTGACGTCACACGTGGCCCTCTCCTCCGTACCGTTCCCTCCTCCTCCTCAAGAGCTGCTCTCTAATTCTGGGCATTACAGAGAATTGTAGACGTCTTTAACTTTTTTTACGTTGTTTTTCTTTTTTGGTTGTAACTGAAATTTTTTTTAATTAACTTTTTTACGGAACCTCCAACGCGAGTGCCGCAGGGTCAAAGAGAAGAACTTACGGAACGGCGGCTACTTATGAACTTTAGTTTCCGTCTGCCCGAATACTGGCTTGAAGATTCCCAATTGTTGCACATATATCCATTCTTTTTATTAGTATTGAAGCGGAGTTAGAGTAATTTGATTAAGAATGACCGTGTTGTTAAAGATGCCGAAATAAGAATACGTCATAACATAAATCAAGAATAAAAACACCGACATTTATGATTATGTTTGTGAATCCCGAAGGCGGGAAAAATAAAGCAAGTGTATAACACGACACAGTTTCGAACCCAGCTCGTTTCTTACCCAACTTGCCTTCACTCTATATATTTTTACAGCAAAAGAAAAAAAAATCTTTGTTGTTTATATTTTGCTTTAGATCTTTCCTTCAAGTATCAGTGAGCGTCTGCATTCTTTCCTTCAGTCTTGTTATTTGTGTTCGTATCTACGTATAATAATACATCCAGTCAAGTCGAAATTAGCTTTGATAACACAAGTGAAACGTGTCCTTTTTTTGTTTATATATATATATTTATCAAAATGGATTGAAGCTTGCTTTATCGTAGCAATGTGACGGAGAAGCTCGAGGATTTAATAGCCGTAATATTACGCGCAAATCTCGCGAACCGTTTCGTGCGAAGGTGAAAAGTTGTTTCCTTTGTATGTTTTTCTAGTGAGTTCCACCAGGCTAACAACCAACCAACACTCTTCTTGACACAACATAGGACACAAGTAATAGTTGGTGACGCTCATGCGTGAAAAAGGTTGCCAAGAAGGTGCAGGTTACCTGAAGTGTCTGCGAAAAGGTTTTGTTTTTTGTTCGTTTAATTAGGCGAGTCTCTCGCAAAACGTTTGGGGTTTAAATAACGGCTGCTTTATTACGTACACTGCGCGACTTTGTTGGCGCGAACACGATATCGGCGCTTTTTAGTGATTGTATTTCGAAAGGGTATTGAACTTTGGCCCTGAGGTTAGTGTCCTGAACGAGCGCTTTTGACCAGCTAGCAGTAATGATGAGAGCCTTTCGATTCTAAGCGTTAAACAGAATAACCGTCGATCGCTTGTTCGTGCTAACAGTGTCGCGCAGTGTACACAGGGTTCCTTCTATTTACCTGCACCAGCCTGCACCGTTGCAGAAAAGTGTAGGGCGGTGCAGACAAGCTGGGGGGGGGGGGGGCAATGTACTTCCGGTTGTGTTTTGAGATAAGCTGCACTTGTAAATCGAACACGGCGGTGAGCAGCTGGTGCAGGAGGTGCAAATAAGTCGGATGAGCCCACTATTTGCACGAAACAATATTCTTATGTCTGTCTGGGGCAGCTGCCTTTCAAACCTCAAGTGCACGCATGCTTCTGTCGACTATTCTCTTTCCGGTGTGGCTGTTTACCACCAAAGAGCCAACCGATGGTACATAATGTGGCACAGACTATTCAGATTAGAAAATAAATTTATGGGCAAGAAGCGAAACGTACGAATACGCACTCCAAAATGCTAAATGAAAAATTAATATAGAGCATATTTCGCCTTTTAGAGTTAACATAACGTTAAATCGTATACTTATTCATTAACTAGATGAAAACCATCATGATCTTGTACGCAGTTTAGTCTGTCTGTTTAAATAAATTAGAAGTTGAATTGCACGATGGTAATATTTAAGTCATAGACCGCGTTGGTTTCGTCATCTTACAATCGCGTGCTCTCGGGCGGTTGTATTTGGCGCAATCTCTCGATAGGTGTACCCTACGCAAATGTCGTCCGATGACGAATCCCGGACAAAAGCTCACCGGACAAAAGCCCACCTATTTTCTTACAACCCCAGTCAAAAGCTCACCAAGAGAAAATCTCATACGCGGACAACTTAGGTTCGTGCGTGCGACACCAAAATGCAACCATACATTAAATCTGACAGGCACCTGATTTGTTAACTAGAGTGGATACAGTGTTGTAGGCGTTACCGAAAAAAAGTAACTAAATACGTTACTCGTTACTTGCAAATAAAAGTAACGCGTTACCGACCTACGTTACCTCAAAATAAAAGGAACGCGTTACCGTTACCGTTACTGATAAAAAGTAACGCACGTTACTGTTGCGTTACTTTTTATTCACGAACTAAAACATTTGCTGTTTCGACTTTTGATATGTGCGCAAGCGCCATAGCTAAAATATGTCCATGCGGAAACTTAATTACCCTCTCTTTTTAGGGTTTCACCCGAATAGTTCCAAGAAAAACACGCGGAAGTATATATGAAGCTGATTTATAACATGTTGGCAAGGAACTTCGCAGAAGAACCGGCCTCCCTCATTAGCACAGAAATTAAGACCAGCCGAGATTGAAACTTTGAATATATTTTATTCACAACATGTCGAAGTAGAGATAGTTGCTGTGAACAAGTTCCTCCGTTACCCGAAGCACACTCCACTGTTGTACTTCAGCAACAGCTGAATTTCGAAGTTGGCATCTGACATTCTACCTCGCTTCTTGGTAAACACGTCCGCGCCTACGCTAAATAGGCGTTCAACGGATGCGCTCGATGTGGAGGACAGCGGCATTTTTTGACTAAGGAATTTATAACTGGGCGCTTAAAAACACAGAAAAAAATTAAAATATAATTTTTTTTAAGTTTTAGGAAGTAAAGTAACGTAACGTAATTTCGTTACACGTTACTCAAAATAAGTTATTCAACGATTGGCTAGAAGCTAATGCAGTCCCCTACTGCCTCTAGCAGTCTTGGTAAGTCTCGGTAAACCTGGAACCCCGCGCGAATAATATTCCACGGTTCTGCAAGCACAGAGTTGTTTTTCACACTCGCTTCACTGGGGCTCAACTCTCCGAGCTTGTGTCAGTGCCATGACAACAAGCGCCTGATCTTGCTGTTGGCATCCGATCAGCCTCCCGACGCTTGGATGGGCGTAGCCGACAAGCTCCGGAAACCCATTATTTCATCCATTGCAGGCGTTTTTCGTCCGGTCTTCATCTTGAAGTTCGACGTCGTACATATTCTACCGTTCCGGGGAAACTTCGGTCGTCGTCCGCGCACGAGTGAGGCTAATCGAAGAATTCGCTCTGTGCTCCACAGCAGAAGGAGCAGAAGTAACACGGAACAAGCAGTTGATAACTTGATATACATGCAATAAAGTAGTCCAGCAGGTCGCTGATGTCACCGGTAGACTTTTCCCTGATTTAAGATAGTCCTTCGTGCACACGCTGTGGTGGAAGGAACGTTAGCCCATTCAACATCCAGCGCTGATTTCTGAATTGGTCGTCAATCTTGTACTTGTATGGCAACTCGATAAGTTGTATAATACAGTTTTGCATCAGTTTCCATTTGACATCACCGTGAGATAATCCTTGATTTCAAATATATTTACGACGCACAGTGATTGAAACATTTTTTTTTGTTAGCCATTCACTTCAAGTATTACTCTGAACCCCAAGAAAGCACATGCATTGGTAATGAAGAGACATTGTGCATTGCTCGTTTAGCTATTCTCGAAGCAAATTGTTCTCGCAGGCCCAACAGCATTCCAGTTGGCTGAAGAGACAAGGTGGTGTCACTGCAATATATATCTAGGAAACGTCATGGCGCTAAAATTCTCTTACCAGTACGTTCTCTTTGACCATGATAGAATGGTTTTTGTTGGCTTCATTGCGTGCTTTAGCAGAGGTGGAAAAATCACCCTCCTAAGAAGGGTGCAATTGCCATCGCGTCCGCACTTTAGCCCAACCCGTAATTCGCCCGGGTATCAAAAAAGAAAAGAGTTGAGCTTTTGTTTGTGTCTACGAAAAAACGGGTGAACTTTTGTCCGGTGAGCTTCTGTCTGGTGAGATTCTGTCCAGTGAGCTTTTGTCCGGTTATGTCGGCTCACGCATGATCGGCCCAGTCCGTCTTCCGGGTCTCCGTAAAGGCATTCAAATTTAAGCTTTTTTTCTTTCTTTTTTGTTTCGCAAGCATGGTGTTTAATTTTGAAATTCTGCAATGTAAAACCGACCACTGAGATATACATCATCGATTAAAAATATAAGTTTTCAAGGTGCACCCATCGAATTTGCCTGATAACGTTTTCAGTGGTCAATATACAGATTTTATTACCTGCAACTCACCCGAGTTTTTACAAAAAAAAAAAAAAAAAAGAATACCGTTTTAAGGAATTTGGATTGCGTTGTAACCGAAGCGTACACGAAACCCGCTCCGATTCGTAACGTGTGTCAATTAATCATAAAGATCCGTTTCCCTTCGCGATCTTTATCAATTTTAATGGCACTGTTCCGCTCCCATTCAGTTCGACGAGTTTTCACCCCGCTTTTCTAGGTGGTTATTGCGGGAGAGAATTATTTCTACCACGCGCTTATTGCTCCGTTCCCCATCTTCCAAAGAACACCCCCTCCCCCCCCCGGCCCCCCTCCCTTTAGTTTTCTTCTCTTTCGTTGCCATTGTATCCGCGAACCTTTTGTTACTTGCGTACTGCTCTCTCCTTATTCTTGGTTCCCTGGTCTCGCAGTGGCCTCTTCCGATGTACCGCTCAGGTCCCGTTTAATTTTGATTGCCTTCTTCTGTGCCTAATTCTGCCTCTTTCATTCCTGCCTGCCGATTTGCGTGTCTCTTCCTTTCCCGCGCCCTTTCTTTTTCTTCCCCCTCCTCTCTCCCGCACGCCTCACGCTCAGCCGCGGGACAGACAGAGTTAATTAAAGGAAGCGGGGTACACCCCGTCGCGTTGCAGCTGAATCTGCTTCTCTGGCAATAATTTCCATTCGCTTGTTGGTTTAGGTGCCACCCTTTTGTTTCCCGTATTTTTCTCCTTTGTTTCCCGGTTCTTGAGTGCCGGCCGCCGTTACAGCTTTACCCGGTCCTAATTTTCTCGAGTGCGAAGCGAGGAGAATGAAGCTGGTGGCACCGAGATGGGCCTTCCGAGGAGTGCATGCAACCAGTGAGCCGACCGAAGTAGCAGCGTGGCCCGGGGTTCTGGGAGCGGATGATTTGGGGAAACGCTTTGACACTGGCAATCGTTCGCTTTTTATTAATAAGGGCGCTAGCTACTTTGTTACACTTTTATTTCCGCAAACCATAGCGGACTCGCTCTTTTAGTCTTCAATTTGAAATTTTAACGAACATGGCGAGCATCAAGTTAAATACTGACTACAAAGTTGTTTTTTTATATACAATTCATTTTAGTTTTCTTCTTGCTTTAGATACCGCTTTAGTTTGCTTTAATTTGTTTCTTGTTTTGTCTTGCGTTAGTTTGCTTCAGTTTGATGAAATCTTTCTTTAGTTTATTCAATTATATTTTTCGCGTACAATGTAGCTGTATTTAAGCCATAGTTGCCACACTATTCGTTTAACATGTAGAACTTGGTTCCGTTCAAAACCAAAAATCATTGTCATATGTTGCTGCGTCAAACAATCTTCCGTGCCTTTTTTTTTTTTTTTTTTGGCCACCCGGAATATATTTATTTTTAATGCTCGATCTTACGCGGAATAAAACATTACGCTCGTTTAGTTCGAGGACAGTGTTTGGCCTTCGAACCTTTCCATCGCGTATGAAAGTATGACTACGGCAAGTTCCGTTATATAAATTCTGACCGACTGCGGAGAAGGACGAGCAAGTATATACTCAAACTGGAAACCTCTGGTGGATTGAAAAGCTCGTTTGCGTCGATGTTTGGTTTCTATTTCCTTGCACACGCAGGTGCACACACCAACATTGACTCCCCCAAACGCGCTGACGTAAACCGCCCTTGTGGATCGCTTCAAATGAACCTGCAGACTTTTAAACCAGAGAATATTGGTTTATTCACACGCATAATTTAGTGCCTTCCTTTTTTGTTTTTTTAGCAAATAGAACGTTAGGAATCGCCCTGTCTGAAACGTGTTGAAGACTTCCTCGGTCAGCGGCATACTGCAGTCGAGATATAACGTTCCATCTTCGATGCAGGTAGGCAAGCTTCTCGGTGTTCAAGCGTTTATGCGACGTATTTTAATTTCCTGCCCGTAATTAATATTCATAAGTAACATCCTTTGAGCCAATCGCCGATTTTCGTCCCGAAGCCCTTCCGGAGCAGTGGCAGTTACTCCCCCCCCCCCCTTTAAAAAAAGAGAAAAGAAAGCATGCGTAGTGCGAGACATTACTCTGCGTGCAATCTCGAAGCCGCAATCTCGTTATTCCTACGTCCTACAAAAGTCAACAGGAGCCCTTGTATAGGTGGCAGCTCAGTGACTCGTCGTCCGCATAGTAGTCCACCCGTGCTGCTGCTGCTACTGCGTTCCCCTAAATGCGTTACGGCCCGGGAAGTTCGACAGCCAAAGTGATCCGCATTTGCTGTCCCAAATCGTTGGGCCGCCGATGTGAACCGGAACCTGGCAGGGAATTTCAGAACCTGAGCCGCGTGGCATGGTAAGGGACGGAATTCCTCGAAACGCGGAAGGCCCATTTTCCTTTCTTTCTCCCACACACCTTTTCTTATGTACTTCGTTTTCTCCAAGAGCGTTCGTTTCCGCGTGTGGTTGGCCCTTTTTTCATTGTTTATTCATTTCCTTTGTTCGTAATGCGCAATAAACTTTGGTTGGAGGTTTACTAATAGTGCAGCCTCGTTCAATCGGGTGTAACTGGTTTACTGGTCTAGCTTTCGTATCGCAGCGAGTGCTGTAGATGTTTGTTTGTTTGCGGCGTGCAGTGTCTGACACCAAAGGCGAGTTGGCTGATCATGGCCGAGGCAGACTGTCTTAGCTCGTTTTTAGGGCGTGGAAAGGAGTGTTGCTAAAACGCAGCGCGGCGAAGCGACCTCACGGCCGCTTCAAGTAGCCGCTTGAACGGAGGTCGCTTTAGCGACTACATAAATTAATGCCCTTACTTGTGGTTTTTGACTCGCAGATGTATTGACCGAACTTCGAGCTATCATGCCTTACGCGAAGTATTGACGAGAACGACGCAGCGTGTAGTTGTAGCCTTCGAAATTGCCGAGGCGGTCATTATGCGTATGCAAGTTCGTCTGCTTCTTTTGCAGGTGTTGTGGTGACGTCAGAACGCCGAACTCTGATTGGCTCTGATCGAAGGATAGTGGGTAGACCTGCAGCGAAGCACATGGTTCGGCCATTACGGGAACGAAATCGCACAAAAACCGAGCGCTGCACCCGTGTGGCCAGCGAATGTACGTGTTTTCACCAAACCACATGCATTTACATATATTAATATTAACATAAACTTCAGATATTTAATTCCTTTAGTTGTAAATCATTCTCAGCAGTACGCATCTGGAATATTTTGCCATATTTACGCACAAAACAGTTATTTAAAATATATATATACTTTTGCGGAGTAATTTGTGGTCCGTAGGAATGCTCTTCTCAAAGTTGCGAACCGTCCCTCAGCCTTTGGCTGCGCTCGGACGGAAGCTGAAACGAAGTATGGAACAACTCAGTCGAAAAACTGCCATAGAGCCTGCTCTGAAAAAGTGGCACCGATCTGTACTCGAGAACCGAACTAATCGCAGCGCCGCCATTTCTCCCGCGGCGGCCACTTGGGAACTGCACGTCTGCTTGTATCAGTTCGGGACTATCACATTCGATAGCGTCCGCTATGACTGTTCTATATTGGCTTTAATAGACCATTTTAGCGCCGAAACTGCCGAAACACCCACGGTGGAAGGGGTTTCAGGGTCACCAATCCCCGTCTTTCAAGCGGACGCGCCACGAATTACCACCAACGTTAGGGCGCACCCAAGTCAGGAGGCGTTACCTGAAGTCACCGGTGAGACATGGTTCCATAAAAACAATCTTAATTGTGCCACAAAACCCTGTATACTACAATTTTATGCAAACATCACGCTCCTCTCATTTTTAACTCATCTCGAATAAACTTTCCTACAAAAATAACTTTTTTCCTTTTGTTTTTACTAAAAAAATGCTTTTCTAAAAGCTCATGGTGACCACAGTAAAGAGGATGAAAGATTGAGCCGCCATCTTGGCACCTCGAGCCTGTGGGTTTTCGTACTCCGGGAACATTCAGTGACTCTAGCAGTAGCCATATAAAGCAACTTTCATGTTTCAACTCGTCGCTAAAGGGTGGCGGTGTTATCGTATTTAGCTCGGGCTTGGTGAACGCCAGCGGTCCAGGTTCCAGGGGTGAGTTTCGCAACTGCGTGTTCTATAGTAACTTTGGCAGACCTAGAGTGCCTCGATGTCTCTCTGTTTAGGGTGATGCCATCGTTTGTGGTACCCGATGCCGGCAGCACGCGCTCACAGGAAAAATACAAAGAAATCGCCGGAAACAAAATGTCACTGTAGCACAGTCAACGCCACGAGCGCGTGTAGGGACACGTTCTTTCACGCGCTTGTGAACAAAAAATAAAAATAAACGTTGGAAACAAAATGGCCAGATGTCATCACCCCAAGCAAAGCGCACATGAAGGCACCCTAGGCAGACCCTAAAGCATCGAATGGAGCTTCATTTACGTGTAAGCCTTATAAATCACGATAACTTTCCCATACTTCCTTTTTTCTTTTTTTTCTTTTTTTACGCGCGGGTGCAAGAAGTAGCAAACTGAATCAATTTTACGAAAAACACCATAAAATCCAACGTCGCCTCGATCACTAGAATGAAAAGCGTGAATATGCTAGTCGGGCCGAGAATTGTCGCGGCATCAGCGAACACGACCCAAATCCGTTTCGTCGACTCAGCGTCATTAGCGCGTCGCTGCGCGATGAATGAGAAGCAGCGGCGACAGCTTGTCCGGGAATCGCCTCGGCGAAGCCGTGCGCGGTCGCACCTCGCACGTGCGAGGTGCTGACGCGGTGTCTCAGTCGGTTGCACCCGCAACGCGGTCAGCGTGCCTGGGACCTGCCGGGGCGGCTGCATGCAGAGGCTGTTCGTGCTCCGGCGTGACGTCGCTTAGCACACGCCGCCACCGCCGAAGAACATGCCCTGGCTCAAGTTCCGCGCATACACACTGCATGCATCACTTTTTTGCTCGATCATGTCCTCACGATTTGTGCACCTCACCCTATCCCAACCAGAATTCTCCGCGCGCGCTCGCCTGGCTCGTCGCATTTGCGCAGTAGCATCCCGAGTCCCGGGACTAGCGTGGATTGCGCCGGCCAACGCCGAACTGCGGATGCCGGCGTCCACGGCGTCCCAGACGTGAACGACTGCTGTCTAAATGGGTGGATAACTAACATCAGTGATTCAGTTTGTACTGAGCAGCAGCTTGTTCAGCCACCTAGTCTGACGTGAACCAACTAGAAGTTTGAATTTAGTTAGGTTCGGTCGTACGCACGCGTAAACTCTATATTCCAGGGCTGACGAGGAACCATGCGCAATTTAAGATTAAAACCCCACTTCGCTCAACAGAGCAAAGAAGCGGGCAACCGAACAACCAAAACTAAATAATGCACAAATATTTATTGTGGCCATAGCAGCCTTTAAAAAAAAACAGTTTAGCAGCCCGTAGATTTAACGCTTATATCTATCGGTTCAGAGGCTCCATAGAAAATCGTCGTTCGAAAACAGTTTTTCTCTACTGTACTCGTTAAAAAAATCCTTTGACGAGGAAACGTTTTAAACTTTGTGTTTAGACACGCAAGAGATAAATATGGCCGTTCCGCTCTTCCACGCAGAACCATAGCATATAAAACTACAAACAGAAACAAAAATGAGGAATTCAGCTGCGATATCAGCGTTGACCCGAAATTATCCCCGCTTCTGTTGGTCGTGTTTTAGGGGGCAGACGGGCCCGCGAGTGGCCCACTGCACTCCCCTCGCTGGACTGTCCGCGCGCTGCTCCAGTTCCAGCTGGTGGAACGGAGAGGGCCGGGGCGATCGATTCTCATCAGTGTCCCCGGGTGGCGTCCCCTTTGACCTCCCGCTGCTCGCTCTCGGGCGGTCCACCGAGGGCTCCCCAGCGCTCTAGGACCCCGGGATTACTTGCGGGACCCGCGGTTAACGAGTGGCATTGCTCATTATCTTCGACCCCCGTGTTAACGGCAGGCCCGTCTTTCTTTCGCGCATCCCTTGGGCCTTCTCTCTTTCTCTCTATCCCCGTGGCCTTGCCTTCGCATGCTCGCTATCTCTCGGGATGATTTGTGTACCTCGGCTCGAGAATTCGGAGATAGGTCGCAGAGACTCGATACGTGCCACGCACATTTCTACGATAGCAGGGTTGAAGGCCGGTTCGCACAGTGGCAATGGGCTTAAAAACCGGTCTGGTTTCTCTCGGTCTTACTCGGACTCAAGAGTGTGAACGGGCCTTTAAAACATTTTAAAATTTCTTAGGACGAGAGAACACACTGTCACTCCGGCGCCATCTGTGCGATGACCCTGGATCTGCATTTCACAAGAGCGAACGTTTTGCGGTATTTCCGAGGTCAAATGTGCGTAATACCTATAAGAAAGGCTCGTTTATAACGTTTCCAAAAGTTTTTCGAGCCATGAAAAAAGGATAATGCGCGGGAGAAATATAAAATATGCCGGACCGCCAAGTTTACACTGCAACCCGATAGATGGCGCCACTGCGTCCTCTCGTTGTAAGAGGTTTTAAGGGATCAAGGTTTAAGAGGTCGCAAGAGTTTGAGCGGACCTTAATAAGACAAACATATGATTCCTGCCACCCTTCTAAGCCAAGTGAAACGGAGTGTTTTCCATAGTTCCTCGAATGTGTCGCAGCTCTTGTACGATGATGGCCTCGCTGGTTCGACAGCTCTGATCTGCACCTTCCTTGGCATAAGATTGTTCTGAGCGGTAATTGCAACGCAGATTGCTCGATGTCACGATCCGAGGTCCCGCAGAAGGGTGTTTCGATCGTATACACTCGTTGGTATTACTTGTCCCTTCGTCCTTCTCAAGAATAACCGGGCGGGTTATATATATGTCACGCGCAACAATAATAATGCTCGATGTACTGTCGCAACGGAGAAGCCAGTCGGCCATATGTGCATTACGTGACGGGTTGCGTAAGCGCTTTGTAATGTGTTTTCTTTTTATTCTTCGTGACTATTTTAGCGCTTGTTATTGTGGCTATTTTCATTCGCGTCTTCGTACTTTCGGTATGATTGCCAGACTTTCGTAAGCACGGTTAGGTTACTCTGCAGTACTTCGGCATACTCCTTCCTTCCCAGTGGTGTAGCCGGGTGGGGGGGGGGAGGGAGGCAGGGCTTATGAGGCCCATATTCAGCTAGTGGTGCAGAACTATTGATTGTACAATCGATACTATTGATAGTGGAAGCCAAATCTAACTATCGATTATGAAGCCAACTATCGATAGTTCTATCGATAGTCGACTGTCGTGGAACTATCGGTAGTCTACTATTCTGAAACTATCGATAGTAGACTATGTGAAATTATCGATAGTTTACTATTGATAGTTGACTAGTAAAACTATCGACGGTCGACTATCGTGAAACTATCGATAGCCAACTATCGTAAAGCTAACGATAGCATTTTATTATGTGACGAAGAATGTCGAAAGTTAACCCAGGAAATGTGGTGAAGCTTGAAGAAAAACTCAACTGCAATTAGGGACTTCCGAATATTTATTGAGAAACAATCGGAGAACCTTACAAATTCTGCTTAGAAACTATTGACAATAAAGTATTGAAAAACTCTCTATTGTATACTATCAAAAATAACGAATAAACGATATCGATAGTGACACATCGATAATATTTTGTAGATTGTTGAAGGTGTTTTGCTGTTTTAGATTGCTTTTCGGGAATTTCCACTCTTTTTATATAGAAACAGTTCATTCAAGAAAATTAAACTGTATTTGTCGCCCCTGATAACGCGTCGCAGAAATTGGAAACCCGGCTTAAATATGATGCTAGCGACGGTCATCGAATGCTAAAGTACGGAGACATCACTTTACCCAAATAAAAAATTAAATGCTGGCGTGTCTTTCTTTTTTCTTCGACCAAACAGGTTGCGAGAAAGAAAGGAAACAATCTGGTAATGTTCAATTTGAAGTGTCCACAACAAAATATTTGTTACATTTATTGGCTCACAAATATTTATTTATACATTATGTGACGGCTTCTGTATCTTGAAATTGCATTTTATACTAACAGGTAAATTATTTACCAACCACCGTTACTAAAATCTGCCAAAATAGAACCGAACAAAAAGTGGCAAGATATCACTGCTAACAAGCCTACTGACTGCTTTTGTCAACAGCTGAATACAGATTTTCGGTATTTTAGCTATTAATGGTCATCAGAAAAAAAGTCCCCAACAGAGTGTCCATTGACCTGCAAGTGGTCAGGACCATGAAAGGTAATATGTTACAGTTAAATAATAAAAGAAACACAAGCGTGAAACAAACATGTGAAAACCTTTATGCTAAATGTCTTTCAGCGAGTGTTTTCTTTAACTTCAAGACACACACACACATGCACAAATCTGAATATCCTTTTTTATTTTTACAAAGGCAGGTATACTAAAGCGCGAAACCTAATATCTGAACCCCAGAAATATACAAAATATGGGCACAAAAAAGTAGCAAAACGCCATTTATGTTTTATATATAAATTCATTGTACGAGAATGCAACTTTAGGTTTAGTTTCCCTTCGATTTCATGTTTTTCCCACAACCCCACTTTGCCTGCCCGTTTATAACTGTCGTCATACTCTTTTGGGTTGTTCTTTCATTTTCTTAACACTCGATAGTTTTCTGAAAGTTGACTTGCGAGAGTGTCGATAGTCAACCGAAAGTCAACTTTCGATAGTACTATCGACAGTTGACCTTCGGTTGACCATCGATAATTCACTATCGATGGTTTTCGATACTATCCACAGTTAGAAAAAAACTAACGATAGTATCGAGAGTCAATTTTTCGATAATTTTGCACCAACAACTTCAGCCCCTCCCCCCCCTCCCCAGATCCCAGGTCATGGACATCCCAGGCACCTCTGCCCCCTCCGAAAGATATTCCTGGCTGCGCCACTCTTTCTTCTTAGCTGTTCTATTTCCTTTTTGTTCGCTAATTTTTTAGTTTGTTGTATAGTCTCCGATTAATGCTTTTTTACACGTGAGGAGAGCGCTTATTGAGATCTCAATTTCTTGTTTTCATTATATAATTGAACAAATCTCAGAAAACCATAACCCTGTAGCACAGGGTGGGTGAAAAAAAAAATAAGCACGATAATTGACAGATGAAATTAGGATTCTTGTAAAAGCCAGGACTTGATAAAAAAAGACACCGTGCAAATTCAAATCGAAATGGATTTTCCGTTATTCGCAATTCGCTCTAAAACTCAGAATCACATCAATCTTGTTTTTTTCTCTTCAGATTAAAGAAAAAAGAAAATAGAAATGCTCCCACTGCGAAAACGTGTATTCATTAAGTCCTAACATGGAATCTACGAGGCATTACTTACTTTAATACAAGGGAGTTATCTTTAGGTACTTGTGTTTTATAGAGTTAAGCAGAAAATCAGGCCCTGGCAGCACTATGCACGTTGCGCCGAACTTAAATATGCAAAATTATTAAAAACTTTCTTTTTTTTACTGTACGGTTTGAATTTTTGTTGTGCTGAAAAGAGGAATAGAGTGATATATCGTCATGACCATTATGAAAGAAATAAAAAAAAATTCAGCCGCTTCAAGTAGCACGTGCAATTCTTTCAACTCAAGTAGGGCCAAACCTGATAGTGTTTGGACAGGATGTGGGTATGTTGGTCCAAAACAGCATGACACGTGTCAGATGATGTAGGCTTCACTCCCTGGTTATTGGTCTGTCACCGTCAATCACTGGCATATTTGGGCCTCAATCCCCGAGGATTGAGCTGAAATATGCCACTCAAGTTATTGGTCTGTCACTGCTGGTTGTTCGGTTGTGGCCTGGCAGCTGTGGTTCGTGTTTGGCGCTTTCGCCCCCGTGGCGATCCAGTGAAAAACCAAGCTTCGTCTTCTTTTGACTGGCTATAATTAGGCGCTGAGTCAAAGTGTCTTCGCCTTAACTAGCGCCATTGAACAAAACCCCATTATGCCCAAGGTAGGGGCCTTGGATTGCCAAACTTGGGCTATGTGAAGTCTATCTTTTTCGTGCTGCCTCAGGTAGATTTCGTTCCTGTAATAGTTTAGAATAAAAATCCTACGAAATTAAGACCGAGACGCCATCAAGGACGGCTCCGTCTACATCTCCATAGAGACGACAGCCATCGGTAAAACCTCCGCACTGCGCCAGGGTTTGTTGAGGCTGCCGAAAGTTTAACAGTACACAACCATGAGATTGTGTAAAAACGTATTCATAAGAATATCAGCTTAAACAGAGAAAGAAACAGCCCTTTTGCTTAAAGTTTATGCCGTGTGGCAAAGCATATGAACTTCGGTCGTATCCGAACGTTCTGACAAAGCGAGCTTAAACGCACCGGTCACTTCTTTGCTCTCAAGGTATATCCCCGTTTGACGAATGTAAAAACGGAAACCCTGTCATTTTGAAACGAAAGGCGAACATTCACAATCGAGATGCGGCACGAGGTTCGTCAGTGTGGCTTTGAACTTAAACTCTTCATTCCGCCAATTTGCATAAAAATATAGGCGAGCTCAAAAACATTTAAAAAAAAAACACAAGAGCTGATGTTTAATTCGATACAGGCTCGTCGCCGAGTTACCGTCTCGACAGGTTGAACGAACGTGGCGTGGCGGAGGCGGAACAGTAAGTTTTGCATTTCTAATTTGAAAATAAACTCAAGTAAAGGCCGATACTGCAGCTTCCATACGCGCACACCTCCTACTGTCATGTGGGCATGGCCCGCATAAAATTCTGTCCCGTCTCTTGGGTAAACACACGGAAGGAATACCGACATTACGAATTTGCATACGCTCTAAGAAAATGCAAATATTTTAAACTTGGGACTTTTGGCATTACGTTAAACAGAAACAATATGAGTTTTAATATGTATGTAAATTCTAAATACAGTCTTTCTTTTTTTTAGGGGGGGCTGAAAAATATTTATGCATTGTACTAAAAATCATTGTGTTTATTTTTTTTTTTATGAGAATGGAGTGCACGAAACTGAGACCTACGAAGTGAGTGTCGGGTCGAGCGATATTGATTTCATAATCGGCCTGTGGAGGTGGTCGCATTTTCGTGCTCCGCCGAGGCGGCGTTTTGTTTCGGAGAATTTGTTTATACGTCCCGGTACGTGCTGAACCTAGTTTTTCCACCACGAGCGGAGTTTCACCTTTCCCACGACGGGTCATTGCCCTTACGTCTTTCCCCTAACCCAAGGAAAAGGGCATCCACACACAAATCCACGCGGCCAGCTGAGCCCGTAAGAGCGCTTCTCAACGGCTCGTCACTTCGTAAACTAGACGAATTGCCGTGGCCGAGTCTCGAGTGCGAGCCACTGCGGCCGACAGCGGGTTATACTCCAGTGATTCTGAATCAAGGGGGAGTGTCCCAATGACTCGGTGACGCGCAGGCGGGAGGAGCAGCGGTGCGAGGCGACTGCAAGGCGAGGCTAGATAAAATACGTAAAACTGTTTCTTTTTTAGTCGCACTAGCTAAATTACAGACGTCTATTAACCAAATGCTCATACCCGTAATGTATGTTTCCCTTTCTCTATGGATGCACCTGAGAGGAGTCGGTTGTTTTCTACTTAATCTAAACAAAAGACATTTTTTTTTTAGATTCAGGAAAACCTAGGGGGGCGGCGGGGGGTGTACACTCCGTCCCTAGCGGAAGGTCTGTGGAAATCCCTGTGCGGCAGAAATCTCGGATCATATTCCGCTGGTTTGGGATACTAGCCGAGTGGCCCGAGCGCGACCCAAGTTTACGCGCAGACGTAAGCACAGCATCGGGTGAACCCGCAAGCGTGTCCTCCGTACTCTGGGAATCCTGCGTGGCCCTCCGCTATACGCTTGCGTTCGCCAGACGGCCCTTAAAGCAGTGAACACATGAACAGTGAAACTGGGTGCCGCGCACGGCTCGGTTGGCGAAAAAGTCCGCGAGAAATCCGGCGGCTACGATTCACCGGTGCAAAGGTCAAGTGCGGCGTTGGCCAATGACGGCCGAAGAATTTCTTGCCGACTCTTTCTGCCAAGTCTCTAGATTAGGGCCCCAGATCTGAGCGACATGGGGCCGCGAGGAAGTGACGTAGGGACGCCGGCACTCGTTGCTATGTATACTGTTGCATTGTTATCGCTCATGTGTTCCCTGCAAAGGCAGTCGCGCAAGACAGAAGCAGGGGTTTCCCCAGGAAGTGAAATTAGGGGTGTATAAATTTTAGAGGGGGGGGGGTTAGGGGAGCATTGAGAAAAGAGGAGTCGTTACGAATGAAGGGAGTGCCTTTGGAAAAACAAGGAGGGGGGGGAGGGGTGTACACCTCCCTAGGGTGTGTGTAGGGAAATCACTGAACAAATGTAACACGGTGCGTCGCTCATGCGTTCCCTCCTCTCTGTATACAAGTTAGCCTCCGTTCTGACCATACGCGGGACTGGGAAGACACTTGACGCCGAGGCGTCTGTCCCGTAACTGTTAAACTACGCTACAACTAGTTACAGTTCTTTACATTTTTGCTATGTTATGCAATCGCTTCTTGTCTCAGTATTCTTTTATGAGTTGTATTTATTACAACTTCGCCTCCAAGTCGCCCCTCCCGGTGCCCGACGGTAGACACCTCCAACATGCCCATCCAGGTCCGCGACAGAACAACCTAACATCTTAGTTAAACATATAAACTGTATATATGTATACTTCGTGTCCTGTCGTTTTTGCGCTATTTTATAGGTTTAACTAAGATGAACCAACTAGCCCAGCAATGTACCCTACTGAACCTAACATCCCTACTCGGCCGCTACGCCTGTTCTAGTTGTACCAGCATGCCAGAAAAGTCCCTACTTGTTTTCTTCTTTTTCCCCTTCTTTTTATTTGTAGAGTTTGAGCAGTGCCTTACGCGTATAGTTCCCAAACGTTCTCGCGCAAACGAAGAAATGCTGTACCGGCCGGAATAGTTCTTTGTGGTCGTCCCTCTCTTGCTCCGTTCTTTCTTCCACTCTTTCTTCACCTCGATGCCGTTCATTCTCATAAACGCGTTGGCCTCAACGCCACCATACGATTCTTCCGTCCAATATTTTGGCGTGTATACGGAAGGAAACAAAAAGGCAGCAAGAAATGTAGGCGTCCAAAAGCGAGAAATGTAGACAAGAAAGAAAAACAAAAGGCAGAAGTAGAAGTGCACTAACACTAAAATAAATATAGTGTGTTATTGCTTTTAATATTTCTCGCTGGCTTTGTGTGTTTGTTTGTTTATCGCCATCCCGAGACGCAAGTCAGCTTTACCGGAAAGAGCTGTATAAAAAGGCCCCTGTTTGTGTTCCTGACTCCCGTGGAAATGATCATATGCGATATGAAGACCCGCTGACATCGGATGTTTATTTTCTTTTTTCCTTTGTTTTCACGGCTGCAGATATTACTGTACCATTATGCCCTAGTTGCTGTTGTTTGTGCTTTTTTTTCATTCTTCTTTCTTGTGAAGACCGCTAGATGGCAGTCTCTGTCCGCAAGGACGAGAGATCAACGTAGTTCCTCTGTGTGGCCGTTGCGTGACGCATTGTCTCTATTCATACGCGATCTTCTTTCGCGCGGGCGAGGCGCAGGCGGATGACGGTGACGGGCAGTTCAACGTTGCTGCGCTTCGCGTTTGGTGCGTTCGAATTTGTGTCGCTCGGAAGTGTTGCGTTCTGCTTCTGGCGTCATGGGTCGCCAGTTAACTATGGCAGCTGAAAGCTTCTAAAGTCCCAAATTGAGAATACTCCGGAAGCGACCGTCTGTGGAAGCTTCGCACGTTGAGGTTTCTGGTGAAATCGAGCCATCGTGTTCCAACCCGGATGGTTTTGTTTGCGAATTACCGAAGGTGATCCTCCAAGCCGCGACCGTGCGAGGCTCGCTGTCAACGCTCCTCGTGCAAGGGACCGGTATGCCCGCGGCGCCGGTAGGTCGGTTCTTCGGAGCGATCTGAGCTGAGGAACAGGTATTGGTTTAGGCTCTGATGTGCGGCTTCAAATCCACGGTCGAACCGTCCAGAAACTCGGCAACCAGCCGCATCCCGTGCCTCGATGGTCGTCGTCAGTGCAGGCATTGTGCTAACTATCCAGTCTGTTCAGACAACTATGCGACTCATGCTCCTTCCAGTTGTTCGTTTTGCGGCACTGTCGGCGTCACCGTCTGCAGAACGGAGGCACGGCTTGCGCAGTTCCTTCACGTTCGTTTGCAAGATGTGCAACAAGAAAGATGTTATCGAGCCGGAGTTACCTCCTCAAACGACCACAGGCGAGTTCTAGCATGGACGTGAACACTGCTGCGGTGTCAGGAATAATTTCCATTGGTAGTGGGCAATCGAACCTTGTTGAGCTTTTAGCATCGATGAATGTGCCGTCCATCTCCAGCAAAACTTTTGCAAAGCATGCAGACGACGGTGGCTCTGGGGTTATTGAAACCGCGGCTCTGCGAATCCATGAAAAAGCCGGAGAAGAAGAAGCCAGGCTTGCAAAAGAATCTGGTGAGATCGATGCTGAGGCGCTGCCCACTTCGTGACGGTCATTGCTGACGGCGCCTGGTCAAAGCGATCGTACAACGAACGATTATTCCGGTGTAAGCGAGTTGGCGTGCTTGACGAGTTCACCTATGACCAGCTGGCCTGTGACGACCGGGCTTGTGGCGAGTTTTCCTGGACCCCTTCGCCGCACTCATTGAGTGAGCCGAAT
>JAZHYW010008027.1:0-33433 GCA_037355805.1 Ixodes ricinus | reverse complement strand
ACTGTTTTCTGTTTTCTGTAATACTGTTTTCCCCTTGGATGTGGTTTATAACAAAAAAGAGCTACAAGAACTCTATAGTAAGCTCCGGATACGTGGTGCTCGTGCGCGAGCGCTTGAACGAAGCGTGTAGATTCGCTGCACGACACATCAAGTTGGCTCAGGAGAAACAAAAAAAAAGTGAAAGCCGTTTACAACTCCCTGTAACGCCGAATTAGAGCGCAGCTCTTGAGGAGGAGGATGGGAGGGTATGGGGGGGGGCCAAGTGACCTCGGAGGAAAGGGGGGAAAGGGGTCACATGGCCACTTGACGTCACTGATGACATCATCAATGATGATGACGATGAATGCGGATGCCGATGACGTCATCAGTAACGTCACTGATGACGTCATCAGTGATGATGACGATGACGATGACGGATGCCGATGACGTCATCAGTGACGTCACTGATGACGTAGACGGCATCCGCATCGTCATCGTCATCATCATCACGTGACCTCGGGGGTTACGTGACCTGGGGGGTCACGTGACCTGGGGGCCACGTGACCTGGGGGTTACGTGACCTGGGGGGTCACGTGACCTCGGGCGGTTACGCCGACGCCGACGCCGCTCAAGCCCGAAACGGGCGCCTAAGAGCTGCGCTCTAAAACCGTCTGACGAACATCGAACTGACATAACCTTAGAACAAGACCAATTGGTGCTGTTGGGGTTCCCGCCAGTGGGGCTTATAAAATGAAAAAGATACACTGGGCCTCATCGATTTGTGGCCAAGCTATCGCCGGTGAACTGCCAGACAGAGTTCGGTGCTGGTTCAGGGCGGGACGTCGTGCAGGTAGAAAAACTGAAACCGTATCTAGAGCCTGTGACGGAATTTTCACTTTCGTAAAACTGTTCAATAGAACAATGTTTTGTACGTGCACAGGACTTGCAATCGTCGCGTGGGACGATTGTCTTTTGTGTGTGTTAGAATACTATTTTTATACATGTACAGGACTTGCAATTATCGCCTGGGACTATTGAGTTTTGTGTGTACTTGTAGGATCTTCATAACGCCAGTTTTTGTTATTGCGTATTGTTTACGCCGGGTAGACACCTTTTTGAGGCGGCGCATGTGACGGACTCACGTGAACACCAGTAATGACAAGAAAGAAAGAAGAGAATGGATACAGAAAAAGAAAAACAAATGTCACTAGGCCTCCAAGGAGCCGGACATTAAAATTTGTTTCGACAACCAATCTAGCTTTGACGCACTGGTAAAGGTAAATCTTGAAAGACCAAAATATTTTAAGGTAACGCTTCCTGAATTTATTAAAAGTGACTGACAATCATTTGGGCATTGCATTGGAGAAAGAAATGAAGTACTGAAAAACTAAATAAACATGAGATTTTTGTGACCGAGGATTTGAAAAATAGCACAGAACTTTCCATCGGTACTTTAAAAGTGCATTTAATGAAGAAAAAAATAAACACGAGGTGCGAACCCAGTCAGTCAGTCGTAACGAGGTCTCGTCCATATCCGTGGAAGGGGTTTTTGACCTTGCTACGTAAGCTGAAAGTAAAGAAGAGCTCTGGTCCTGGATAGGCTCCCCAATGTTTTCTTTTTAAAGCGCAACGACGAGCAAGTAAATAATTGTTTAGGTAAGATCTTTCAAGTTTCGTTACTCACCGGTGATGGGCCTAACAACTGGAACAATTTCAAGTAATACCGATTCACAAAAATCGAGATGTATTTTCAGTGTAAAATTATTGGCGAGTATCACTGACTTGTATTTTGTTGTAAGTTACTTGAACACATGGTGGCCGGTTATGTATAAAGGATTTTTAACTAAGAAGGGCATCTTATCGCTAAGCAGCATGGATTCAGCAATGAAATGTCTACCGTCTAGCAACTCGTAATGACAGTTCATCAGTTTTTAGCGATACTCGATGACTCGGGGCAAGTTGATGTACTTTTCTTACATTTTTGTACGGCCTTTAACAAGGGATTACTTGGGAAACTGCTTTACAAGCTAGATCGCTTAGGTTTGCCTACTTATAATATCGTTTGTATTGCAGCATATTTGAGAAATAGAAATCAATTTGCTGGTTTTACTAGTCATGTTTCCGAGGTTATTGCTGTCACATCTGCTCTAACTCAAGGGACTGTGTTAGGGCCATTGTTTTTCCTGATATACGTTGATGATCTCGCTTAAAGAGTGCCGCAGTAGGTTTTGATAAAATAATTTGCGGACGACTGTATTATATTTAAACATTAACTCTGCCGACGACCACGTTGCACTTCCAGACTCTATCCTCAAAATTGAGAAAGAGTGTGAAAATTGGTACATTCCCTTGATCATAAAAAACTGTGCTTTCTGGAATTTAAAAAAAAAAGAAATACTAGCTCATTTGAGTACAGCTTACTTAGCTGTGCCATTACAAAAGTTACTAGCAATAAATATTTAGGTGTCAACATTACTAATTCCTCAATATATTCATCACATATATTATATTTGCTCCACAGCATTCTCAAAACTGTGTTTCTAGACAAAACGGCGCGGGCGTAATGCGTAATCACAAACATGTCTCATGTTATAACGAGCTTCTGGAGTTTATCATTATCATTAGGTTTAAACTTGGGCATGCATCAGTCTTTTGGGACCCATATAACAAAAAATATATTAAGCAGATTGAGATTATTGAACAAAAATAGGTCAGATTCATATTTCGTAAATAGGAGAGACTAGACTCCCCCTCAAAACGTATGAGGCAAAATAACATACCAACACTAGAATCACGTAGGAAAATGACTCGTATAATATATCTTCATAACATATTAGCACAGGAAGTAAACATAGAAACACCCACTTACCTAACTCCGCTTTGCACAAGAAGGACCCGACACACCAAGAAACACTCTCTGCACTCAATATTCGCCAAAACATATGCCTTTCAGCTCAGATTTTTTTTGCTTGTAATTTTTTGAATCATATTTCAAATATCCAATTTCAATCAGGGCTGTTAGAAGGTTATTTATTAATTAACCTAATTTTTCTGCAGCATTGGTCTTGTCTCTCTCTCCCTCTCTCTCTCTCTCTCTCTCTCTCTCTCTCTCTATATATATATATATATATATATATATATATAACTTAGAAGAAAAGAAAACCCTTGGTGAAAACAGCAACAACGGACGGTTTATTCTTCGACGTTTCGGCCGGAGTCCGGCCTTCGTCAGGAAGCCTGACGAAGGCCGGACTCTTCTGACGAAGGCCGGACTCCGGCCGAAACGTCGAAAAATAAACCGTCCGTTGTTGCTGTTTTCACCAAGGGTTTTCTTTCTTCTCAGTTATACCCACGCCTTCGACCCCCCGCTACCATGCCCGTTGTATATATATATATACACGGTGTTTCACGAAAGGTGGGCAGATTCGATATTGCGAAAACTACGCGTGGCAACAAAAAAAGGCCCGTGTCGTTTTGGTCTTGGGCCAGGGGCCTATTTATGAAAATTATTAAAGTCCGGGATAATAAGGTTGTTAATTATTTTTGCGTAATTAACTTTTTTAATATTGTGTTTAAGGGAATGGTTTGAATTAGAAAATTGCTCAGCATCATCAAAAACACAAAATCAACAAATTGCAGAACGATAGAAGGCACCCGAAGCATTTTACGGCTTTCTGAAAAACCGCACAACTTCGACGGGTTTTTAAGTTTTCGGTTTGCTATCGGAGCGCATCTCGACCCCGGCGGCACCGCGCCCCGTGGAGAGATAGTGCAACCAGCCTCTGCTGCGTCGCGCGATGACAGCGCAGCAGAGGTTGGTTGCACTATTTCTCCACGGGGCGCGGTGCCGCCGGAGCCGAGATGCGCTCCGATAGCAAACCAGGACGAAGCGCCACAATTCGTCAGCTGTAGCCCTGTGAAGAGGACGCCGCGCCGTGGTTGCCTTCATGCGCCCCCAGACAATCTCTCTAATGTTGAGGTCTGCCCCCTTGGGGCCGACCCTTCCCTTCAATATTCGGGGGCGAGTCGGGAGGGGGGGGGGGCTCAACTATGTTGACCAGTTCGTCATCAGGAACTCTAGCCCTTTTTCACTCAACTGAATCTTTTCCGGGCTCACCGTAGTTGAACGCTAAGCTTTGCAGATATTGTCTTGAATCTATTTGCATGTTATCGCTGTATCTCGACCCGATGAAAGAAGCCAGCTACTTATCACGTATCAATTGTGGGCATTGCGTTATCGCACAGGAAACTCCTGAATCTTGTTAAGTCGTTTGTCTTAGTTGCAACGGAAATACAGGGGTCGCATAGCAGACGACAGCGCGAGCGACCGCCAGCGCGCGCATAGCAAACGACAGACGAGGGTTAACAGTCAAAGCGAGAACAGCGACAGGAATTTTACACGCATGCGCAAAACTTCACAACTGCGCCGCAGGGCGGCGCCTCAGGTAGCGGCGACACGCGGAGGCGCGTTCACGCTCATATTGTTTCCGATAGTACCCCCATCGTTCAGCTGGTTCCATCCGTGACGCTCAAAATTGTGGGGCAAACTGCCGGGGCTGGCTGATTACAGATTACAGATATTGATACACGGGAACGGCGTCGAAAGGTCAGTATTCCCGGCTTGGAGTTTTCGCCGGTCCATGCGTTATAGGGCTCACAACTGTCCAGACAACGCAGATGGTCCTGCGGACATCCTCAGCTGGTCTGTGGCTGTGGGTGTGCTGTAGTGAGTGCCGAGGACTGTGGCGTAACCTCCACCACAGCCCTCGGCGGCCGCAATGGCCGTAGCCTCTACATCAGCAGCCAGTCGCATCGGTTTCTTCCGAGAGATAGCGAACATTGTGTTTCGGGTCCTCGCCTCTCAAAAGCTGTGCGCTCACTACCGCACTTCCCGAGAAATGATATTTGCTACCAGATAATCGCGCTCTAAATCTGCGACCGGGCGCTCTACGGCTACGTCATCGAACTGCTAGGCTTTGTGAGTATAGACGAGGCTATGGCACATCATACGAGCGTTCTTTCTCGAACGAAACGAGCCTGTACTCCACCATAGTTCAAGACAGAAAGGCGGAGATTGAGACCGCCACGTACACAACACAACACACACGCACGGACGAACACGGAAGCAAATGGTCGCTGCCGGACGGATTGGATTGACTAACTACAAACGGAGACTTCTGTGTTAAGCAATTGCGTGGCGCCTGGAGCACTTTTCTTGTTTATTTTTGCAGTTAACGTTATCAAATAAAAAATATAAATGATATGAATGTTTTAGCCAACAATAATTTACTAACAATCCCCGGCCCAAACGGCGTAAAAGATTCGGCAAATTTTGGTTTCAGAAGGCTGTGTGTGTGTGTGTGTGGGGGGGGGGGGGGGTGAGTGGGTGGGTGGGTGGGTGTTGGTGTGGGTGTGGGTGGGCGGGGGCGTGTATTGAACCCAGAATCCTTCTGCTGTGCGCTAGCCCACTAGGTCCCTATAAATAAACAATGCAACGCAGAAAGGTGGAACTCCGCGAAAATGTAACGCTAGCGATGGTAATAAAACGCTAACGTTTGAGAACGTGGCGTTATCGTGATTAAAAGAACAATGACAACGACAATTTTTTTTAGCCTACATATTCACAAAGCCTATTGTTTCCAAGCTCAGCGAACCACCAGTGACTACGAATTGCCGACCTGCCCTGAAAGTTTTGAGCGAATATCCGGGTTTATATCGTATCGCAGGAACACCTTACGTGGATAAACGTTTACGAACACATATTTCGTGGGTCTTCCATGTTTTTACACGTGCTCCTGGGAGGCTTCATACCCAACGTTTTTTTTTTTAATAGTAAGTGTCGTTTTAAGTACTTAAACAAATCTTGTAGCGCGTAATACACCAAGTTGTGGGTACCTATGGCTCGGCCCCATCCCTTTTTTCCACCCCCTAAACCAATCGAGACGCGAAAAGTTTGTTGGGAAAAAAGCAGGGCTGTGCTCGACGGTGGCGATGAGTTCGTCCAACGAAAGTTTATGTAAAGATCGTTTTGTCGACATGCGACGCTTATTCATCGTCGATTCTTTTTATCGAACGGCTCCCCGCATTTATTTCATCGACACCATTTTCGACGTTTCGCCGAACACAGCCCTGCTGTTTTTGCGACAAATTTCTTCTGGCTTGCCTCGTTTACGGGGTTAGGAAAGGGGGAGGGGGGCGGTTGTTTTCCTGGCTTCCAAGTTTTATAGAAAAATATATACGTTGACGAAAAATCGCAAGGGCCGATATGTCTCCGAAACAAGTTCCCTCGAGACGACCAGTGTCGACGAATTATGTGTCAATAAAAAGTCGGCCACTAAACATAATTAAACAAAACCGAGTTTCCATTTATTTTGATGAAACGTCGCATGGCAACAAAGCTACCTCTTGGTGACATTGCTCGACGAGCTGATTGCCATCGGTCAAGAACCCAGTAGGCGTCCACTTCCAGCACGTGCTTATTACTTTTCGCCGGGCTTAGCTGTGCGAGTGACGAAGTAACATCGAGGGCAGAAAACAAATTCTCAAGACGGGACCGGAGCATCTGTTGTTAAGCCGATACTGCAACCAAACCTACAAGCGCGAGCTAACCTGCGCTCCTGGCTTTGAGACATGCATTTCTAGCGCAAGTGGTCGTCCCACAGAAGAACCTTTCGCATCGCATTAAAGTCTCAACGGAGTATAGTGGGTTCTTAACATGTCACCGACAACAAACCAACCCTTTGGTAAAAATAAATATTACGATGTCCTCATAAGGAGGAATCCCATTCACGGCGCCTGTAGTATTTATTTCACTGTCAGAAACATGACAGTAAGAGAGAAAAACATTTTATCTTTCTTGCTGCCATCTGGTGCTTGCCAACTCAAGGTCATAAATGACATTGTGGACGTGTTTTGATGATATTAGGCTTGTGTGGACGATAGCTTCGTCGGTTCATAAAGAAGAGAGATAGGCAGAGAAAGTGTTTGGAAAATCTTCTCCTTCTAATTTATATTTTAGACGAGTAAACTTCATGTTCTGAAACTTTCGCCTTATGTTATCACAGCTGGCGTCATATTCTCACGGAGTTTCATGATTGTGCGATGCGAGTCGAAAAACACGATTCTCTCTAGCACAGCTTCACTACAGGGGACAAAAAAGAGTTTTGATTGTTTGAAAGCGTATCACTTTCTTTTTTATTCTTTATTAACATTTTTTTAATATCAGTTAATACAAAAATAGCTGTATGGAGCCGTTTGAGAATCTGTTATAAAGTCCGCTCTTATTAATCCAATGCGTATCCGAATCCAGCTACAAGGATCTCAGCTCTTGATGACCGACCATATGTAAACATTGCTAAGCAAAAATCTACGTTTTTTTTTTTTTTTTGGTAAGTTTTTGATTTGAGTGATTTGGAAGTGAATGGGCGCTTACACTACAAGCATTGACACGAGCCACTCTCAACGGTGAATTGGAGTACCTGAGAGTTCAATCCTTTCCGCTCTGATTGGCGTCCGCATCACATCGCAACTACTGTAAATTTGTCAACATGTTTGGATAAAACAACCACATTTTCCCAAATTGAGTATATTGTTTTCGTAACAACCATAAGGCTGCATTTCGATAAAAGTGATTTTACTCGGTGTTAACATTTTTTGTGCGACGTTATTAGTACTGCACTGCCACTGTCCAATCTACTTGCTCAAGCACAGGCTAATGAGACAAAAGGCGATTCGCTTGCACTGCATTGCGGGGCTGCAGCACTGTGGAAACTATTAGCCTATTAGCACCATCCCCCGGCAGAGAGGGATCACTCGGCGAATGCTCACCGATTGCATTCCTGTTCCACAAGCGAAATAAGAGATCTGTGTTGCCCTTCTACAAAGTGTCAACGAAACTAACTGTTTTTCATTGCGAAAATATTATACGTTTTAGGGAATGCTCATTCTTCGCCCAAATGATGCCCTAGAGATGCGAACCATATGACCATGATAATGCAGTGATTGCGCAGGCGAGCTGGTGGATGTTAACCGTTTGGTTCTTAGCCCGAGTCTGAGGCAGGAAAAGGGGAAAGTTTCAAAATAGAAGAAAAAATGAACAGTCGAGGACACGTCTCTATCGTAGCTTATAGGACACGTCTCTATCGTATCGAGGACACCTCTCTATCTATAGTAGAGACGTGTCCTCGACTGTTCATTTTTCTTCTACTTTGAAACTTTCCTCTTTTCCTGCCTCAGTCTCGGGCTAAGAACAAAATGGTTGGCATATGGCCATGTTTCAGAACTAACTGCTGTCTTATTCAAAAGTTAGAAGCGAGTTTCGCATTTTTAAATGGGAAAATGGTGCCCCACGATGCGCACGAATATCTCAATGGCGCCAGTTACCGAGAACGAGCCCCATTTGCCCTATATTGTTTTGAGAACTTTGCTCACACCTTTTAAAGAAGACAATGGTTTGTTCTGAAACCTTAGGTTTATGTTTGGGCCTCTAACACTACATTTGGGCAGAAACTGAGCATTCTGCAATGCATAATTTATTTTTGCTCTAGATAAATAACGTGTAAATTTTCTAGTGGGGAACACGCTGCAGATTTAGAGCTGGTGGAGCTCTCGCCCAGCGACTGCAACAGATCAGTGCAAGAGTGACAGGGTGGGCAAAGCGGTTGAGATACGTTTGTTGCGCTGATCACCCCAGGAGAAGTTTTGATTTCTAGTCATTCGGAGCAGTCCAGTATTAATATTTAAGCTGGCACTCTTGTTGCAGCCATGCCAGTTATTGCGTCAGTGGTACTGGATGAAAGAAGTTGAAAATGGCAGAGGGTTGTGGTTTTCCTACAAGTCTAGTTACGAGCTGCTCGAACGTCGGTGTAGTGATACGGCGCAGTACCGAGATGTCCAAGTTCCTGCCAAACAACCAGAGTTACGATAAAGATGCAAAAAAAAGTGCTACTCTTCCTTAGGGCCATGCGTATTTCAGGGGAGTACGTCAATTGGTTGTTTTATAAGCTACGGCGGTAAATAATAGCTGTGCTCGTTCAGGAGGGCCATGCGCGGGGGTGCTGTAGGGAATAGCTGGTGCTCACCTGCTGTTCTCTTCACCACTGCCTTGGGAGAACAGCAGTTCTTCCAGCGAGCAGTTCTGTCTGCTGCATTCCGTGCCCCGGGGAGCCATCACGCCACCACCCCGCTGACAAAAACGGATGCTTCTTGTTACAAAGCTGCAAACGCTCGCTTTGACATTGTCGCACAGAAAAGTTGACACTGAACACATTTGGTCTATAAAAAACAATTTCATACGGTTCGTAACACTGCGTCTAAAGGTACGAGTACTGTCGCAAACAATTTGAGTTTGAATACCGCTTCGCCCAGCTTGTTTTGATACCAGCTTTCATTTAAGCTTCGCTGAGCATTGGACAGGTTACAGTGGTAATATGGCGGGCCATACAGAGAGGTATTCACAGTAATGTTGATCACGATAGTATGCCAGAAATATCTGGTAAAACGTTTTAGCAGGTATGTCGGGCGGATCCAGTGACCAATAAAAAAACTGAGTGCGCAGGCCAGCTGGTGGATGTTAATCATGGTGTAGATTTCCCGAGACTGGTAAAAAAGAGGAACCTGATGGAAGAAAAATGACAGAGGAAGAAGAACGTCTGAAACTCTCCTAGTGCGCTTATTTCCTCCAAGACATGGAGCCACAGCCTATTCACCGACCACCCATGTCCAGTGAATTTTCTTAGATGCACAGGATTGATCTGCTCAATGTTTTTCTTTAAAAATACCTTGGAAACAAGAATTTTCAAACTGGTTGTTTACTGGTCCCCATGTTATGATGTGTCACGGACATGCTCAGGAATTAGGCGCACTTATTTTCTGTCGAAAATTACACTCCAGGTGATGTGAAACGCCTATTGCACGAGGGTTTCAGAAAGCGTCTTTACCACTTACTTTCTTAGCCACAACAAACTGCACCATGCCCCGAGGACATTACTGCCTTTTTACAGCGGAGCTGTTAAGGGCTAGTTTCTCCAGTATATGTCCGCCAGCAAACTAATGATGTCACAAAGCTCTAGACAGCTACCGCCTTCTATGAGCGACGGCGACAACCTTTTCAGACTTTCCACTCTGGCTTGCCACTAGCGGCCGGCCATTCCTTCATTTCCACCATAGTACAGCTTCGCTGGTCTTCCTTCTTCACCAGAGTGGAAGGGCTGAAAGGTTTTTTGATGGTAGTGAGCACCAACGTTATAGATGAGATGCGCTGACATGATTTAGTCACACAAGATCAGTCAAATATGTGCTATATGCCTTTGTTATAGCTTCTGGATCATAATTAACCTGCAAGACTGATATCCCTGTGTAGTTGACTTACACCTTTATTATTCAGCTAGTCACATGAAAAGATTATTCTGACATTCCTGCCACGCTGAGATGGATCCAAGTAGGAGAGGAGGACAGGAGAGGAGGACGCTACAAAAAGTACTTGGCGAATCCCGAGGAACTGGGGAGTCAGCTTTATGTGATCTTGTCACAAAGACATGTTGCAAAATCGTTCATGGGTGCAGATAACATAATACATGAAAGTGGCCTACCTATTGTTATATCCACTTCTCCTTGAGAATGGCTACTGTGAATGCAATAAGCCAGTCCAGCTAATCCAGAGCTGAAAACGTGCCGCATGACTTCCGTCTTGCTCAGAGCACGAAGTCATGTCTCTCAGTGCCGGCTTGGCTGAAAGGGGACCGCTGCTATATCGGCAGCGGTCCACTGTGAAGGGATATTGAACCGGATTTTGAATTCCGCAAAATAAGGCCGCGGAAGCGTTGAATGGTACGCTACGAACTGTAAAACATCACATACATAGATATCACGAACGAATGGCCCTATTTCTGGAAAAGAGGGGCGCGGTCAAGCAAGGACGATGACGTAACGGTTCTGAAACAGTTGAGATTGAGGAGAAGCAGCCTTGCTTCTCTTCTTCTCGCTTCGGTTCACCAGCTCGACGGGACGAGGCAAGTAGGGGAAATAATGTGAATTGTGACGTCACGCATCATTGGCCTCGTCGGCCGTGTTCAATTGCAGATTTCTTTTCCAAACATACAGCCATCCGTTAGAGATTCCGCTGTGTGAGTTGTGTGTTTGTGTTGTTCAGAGTCCCGCCTATCGCTCATGCCTTGCTTTGTGAGCTCGAAATTTCGGTTCACTATCCCTTTAAGGGAAAACAGCCTATGCCTTGCAGCCTAGTTGAAATGCGCGGATGAATGAGCTCTACTGACCAGCTAGAAAACATATGTTATGAAACTACCCAAAGAAGAAATCGTTAGGCTAGTTGGTGCATGATTCTGAGAAAACTTGCTCATGCAAATATAGAACAGCACCAAGAAGGGGACACGGACAAGTGCAACAGTAAACTAATTTAATCTCATTCAGATGTTTGTGAAAATGTCTGAAGGAGTATCTCACTACTAAAGTAAAACTGAGAAAACAAAGACAAATCCCTTCATAGTCAATGTCACCATAACAAACCAGGTAGTAATCCAATTTCATTAATTAACAAAACAATGAAAGACGTTTACAATTCTCTGTAATGCCGAATTAAAGAGCAGCTCTTCAGGAGAAGGAGGGGAGGGTACGGAAGGGAGGGTGTGCCCCTCCTTCCCCTCCGTACCCTCTCTCTTCCTCCCCTGCTTTCCTCTTATTTGGTGAGAAATTTTCGCTAAATTTCCGCTAAAATTAGCAAAACTTTCCCGTTAAATTTAGTGGTAACATTTCCCCCGAAAATTTAGCGGGAAAATCCTCTCGCTAAATTGGCCTGAAAAGTTTAACCGCTAACTTTAGCGGAAAAATTTCCCTGTTAAATCAATGGGAAAAAATGGCCCCGCCAAATTTAGCGGAAACATTTTCCCCGCTCAATTTAGCGGTGAAGTTCCCATAAATCTTGCGGAAACATTTACCCGCTAAATAAAGCTGTAAACTTCCCCCTAACTTTAGCGGGAAAACGTCCCATAATGCAATGCGCGCAATTACGCCGATGGTGACGCCGACGCCGACGCCACCCGAACGGGTGCGTAAGAACTGCGCTCTAAAAACAACCGAAGTGTCGCTTATGCAGGCATTAACTTTATAACGTAACAAGCTTTCATCAACTCTGTTGCAGCAGTATCTTCACTTCTACACAGGTTCTTAAGCTCGTGACTCCCTGGGTCACACATGCAGGAATCAGTGTGTTTCCAGGTGTGCACTTTACTCACACCTCGTGTTCCTGTCCTTGGTCATTGACCCGATGTCCTGTCTGACCAATGAACAGAGAGCATCAAACCTGTCTAGAGGATGGCAGGGGTGCCCTCCGGACTGAAGAGTGCGACATCTGCCGGCGGACCCTGGGCCCGAGATAGTGCGCCTCCCACCATACGCCGCCTTTGTGCAGCGCTGGGCAGGTGCCAACATTTGTGCTGTGCCTTCGGCAGGCTCCGCCCGCCGCCAGAGGAGCGCTCTGCGCCTCCAGCCTGCCAAATCAAGGCGCTCGGTATGGCGACCCACCCGCCGCCGGCTCTGCATTATCGCGCATTCTTCTGAGAGGAATTTAGCTGCTCACCTCGCGCGCTTGCTTCCGTAATCACGCGAAACCGCCCATAGCGTGCGCGGAAGCTACGCATTTTCTTCTATGCGCGTAATGCTTCTTCACCTCTATTATTTTAGGTGCTTGTTTTTCTTTAGCATTTTTTTTTCAAACCTGCAATCCGATCATCTTATTCCTATCTTTTTTTGCAAATGACTCCGAGACTGAGAAATGACCACTTACAGGATTTTAAGCAATAAAATCTAGCAAACCATACGCTCCCCATAGGCGATTGGACTCTGCAGAACGGCTGTTTCATGTTTTTGTTGTTTTGTAGCCAGAAGATATGAACTCTGTCGTTGAAAGAATGAACAAAAAGGACCAACAAGGACGGACATCTTTCGACTTTCAACAACGTGTAGCGTTTATATTAGATGTTTGCGTCAAGATCGGTGGACCATGCGGGAAAGAGGGGAAGGAAGGGTAAAGTGTAAGAAGGAAGGGAGAATGGGAGGGGGAGGAAAGGACGGAAAGGGGAAAGGCGCAAGGAAATGAAAAGTGAAACAAGGGAGGTAGAGAAGTGGAGAAGGTTGGGGCTGCAGGAGAGCGAGGATCTGTTAGCCTAGTACGACAAGAAGGGTGGGTCGGCATGAGAAACTGAAGAAGTTGTTAGCCCGGTAAGATTAGGAGGGGGGAGGAAGGAAGTGGTGTAAGGGGAGTCATCTTGAGACACAGAGCGGCGCGGCATCGCTGCATTGTCATTGAGCATGGACGCCCCGGGCCCGCGTCAAGGCCGCCATTTGGGGTCACAGATAAGCCGCCTTCCTCTCCAAAAGTACAAGCGAGGGAGACGAAATGTTTTGAGATGCCTGCTGCATGGCGTATGCTTCAATTATCTCGCTCCCGTAGCGGTCTCTATGTGAGCCCAGAATCCGCGCGTTGTGAAACTGAGGCTCACACGAAGAGCATGCGTCTCTATGGCGGAGAATAAGAAGCTGGGAGTCATTTTTCCCCTTTTTTTATTTCCCTGTCGTGCTCGCCCAGCCCGTCATTCACGCAGCGGCCCGTTTTACCGATATACACGAACTCAACTCTCCAATGTCACGCCGCGGTGGTGGCGCGTCGGTCACACTTCCGGTCTGGGGCGGTGGGCAGAAGTCGCCGTGCGAGACATGTATTCTTCTGTTTGTTTGCGAGAAACCAGACAAAAACCTACCTTCTCGTCAAATGCCGCGACGGAGCTGTACCAAAAAAGTCTGGAAAGGTTTGAAGATCAGTTTTCATGGGTTTCTGCCCCCTCCGTACGTCCGAGAACGTGGATTGTAGCCGTAAAGAGGGCAAACCAGACGCTGTCGAACTACGATTGCTTGTGCGGGCAACACTTTGTGGTCGCCAGATGTATCTGCTTTGTTCCAACATGAACGAGAGAAAACCGCCAAGTTGTCCGGACCACCCACAGGTTCAGTGCATCTTCAGATTCAAACGGCCGCCTCATCGTTCGAACTGTCGTCTGCTCTTTCAAACTTGTATGCTTTTTGTCGTCTGCTCGTTCAAACAAAAGTGGCCCGTAGACCAAACTTTGACCCAGTTATTGCAGTAAGAAGTAATTGCAGGCCTCAAAAAACTTAAGTAGGCATGGTGTAAACAGTAGATACAAGATGCAAACTTGGAAACAGCGCGAAAAAAACACAGGGGACAAGGACGAGAAGTGGATGAACACAACGCTGTCTGGCAACTGAAGTTTATTTCTGCTAGGAATTGAAAGGAAAGCATAAAAGATGCAAGATAGATAAAACATGATCCACCCCCTTGAGGCACGCCCGAGCACTTAAACAAATCTGCCGAATTTGTTAATAAAAGACACTTCGTCCTCCGCCAAAGCCACGGACGGGGCACTAACACACGTGTCCGCTCCGCAGGTAGAAATAAAAAAACGCCTCATCAATTTATCTAGTCACTTTGTTGCTGTGACGAGCCAGAATTTAAATCTCCGTGAAAACCGGAGAACACGAACACCTATCGCAGTGAACTGCAAGGTGTCCCCACGGTGAAGACCTTGTTGTCGCCACGCCTTGTTGTAGATACAAGATGTTGATCATTGGAACCAGTGGCCATCACCGACTTGTTACGCTTGGTATGTTCCCGCTTCCGATTTTCAGTATCTACGTCGATCATCGCCGCTACCTTCTACACTTTTGCAGCACGAGCGATGTCGTGACCGAAAATAGCTAGAAGAATCTCATCATGGTTTTGGCGTTCATTCTGCGGCGTTCATGCAAATAAATCGCCGCACGTCAACTTGTTTACGCAAAGTTTAGCGGCGTAACGAGCCTTGATAAGTTCGCTCAGGCGATTGAAGTGGTAAGACATTGCTATGAGGACGTAGAATCGACAATTCCAACGCGAAAGAGTATGCAGATTCACACAGACGCCGACAACGTGACATTCCAATGGTTTGTTGACGCGGGACGCGGTGCTTCTTGCCCGCACTCCATTGCGCATGCGTTCGAAATGTCGTCTGCTCTTTCAAACTTGTCTGCTTTTTGTCGTCAGCTTGTTCAAACAACAGCGGCCCGTAAACCAAACGTTGACCCGGTAATTGCGATAAGAAGTGAGTGCAGGCCTCAAGACACTGTTGAAGATTGGTTGGGGTAAGTAGGCTAAGTGTAAACAGTAGATACAATAAGATGTTGATCATTGT
Source organism: Ixodes ricinus (assembly GCA_037355805.1). Lineage (NCBI taxonomy): Eukaryota > Metazoa > Arthropoda > Arachnida > Ixodida > Ixodidae > Ixodes > Ixodes ricinus. The sequence continues at coordinate 18,197 of JAZHYW010008027.1, read as the reverse complement.
TACCAGTGGCCGTCACCGACTTGTAATGCCCGATCCTACTTGCGGTTTTCAGAATCGACGCCCACCATCTCAACTACGGTCGACGCTTTTGCAGCCCGAGCGACATCGCGACTGAAAATAGCGAGCAGAGTATCATCGTGGGAGTCAGGTTTTAGCGACCATTCTGCGGCGTCCACGTGAAATGAATCGCCGCACGTCACATTATTCACGTAAAGTTTTGCGGTGTAACGAGCCTCGTTAATTTTGCTGAAGCCGCTTAAGTAGCCAGACATTGTTAGGAGGACGTAGAATCAACAATTCCAACGCGAAAAAGAGCACGGGGACTCACACCGACGCCGACAACAACGCAATTCAATGGTTTGTTTGTGGGCTGCAGCGAGCTTCTTGCCCACCGTCCACCGCGCATGCGCGGCGCCGGTGGAGTCCGCTAGGGGCGCTCCGGTTTGTTTGTAAACATGAGTTGGTGTATACTGGGCGCCGCACGACAGGGGAGTTGAGTACACGCGACCCGTTGCGCAGGGAATGAAGCCTGCTTTGTGTTTCTTTGCACACACTGCTCGTGAACGGCGCTGGGGGTCGTTCACGAGGCGGCACATGGAACCTAATCGGAACCGGCATAATAAGGCCACATCGACATTGTACCGGTGGGCCATTGCCCTCAGGCGATGGAATGTGTTGTGGTGGTAAGGGATTACTGCGAACTTTTTTGGTCAAGGCGGTCTGGCGCTGTAGGGGTGAGGCTGGGAGATCAGAGATTTTAGGGATGTCGCAAGGAGGTCGCGTGGATAGCCCGCCTTCTGGAGGCGACAGATTTGGACAGTTAAGCTGGTTTGAGAAAAGTGGGGGCAAGATTTGGCACGGGATGAGGAAGAAAGGGATCTTACAATCCCGGACTTCACAGTTTTTGAATGGTTGCTTCTTAACGGTGGCACGGGCTTCTTGGACCGCTGCTGAAAACCCCAGCAGAGTCAATTGGGAATGGTGTTCAGGCGCAGATCGAGGAACTGCAATTCCCCGTCCAAAGAGTCCTCTCTGGTGAACTTGAAGCCTTGGGAATGGGTTGAGAAAACCTGCTCGATGGAAGCGGAAGGAGTGCCGAGGTTGTGGAGTACGAGGTGGTCGTCAACGAACCGGAATACCTTGGTTCCCGGCGCCTTGACGCCGAGCTCCCTCTCCGCAGCCAGGTCCACCGTTGACATATAGAATTCGCTTAGAACGGGGGCCAGGCATGAACCGATGAAAACGCTGGACTTCTGCCCGTAGATGTTTCCCTGGTGTTCTACAAGGGTGGATCTTAGGTGTACGTCGACGAGCTGCAGGAACGCGTCGAGTGTGATGCCAGTTGAGTTTTGGAACTTGGCCATTCCGGATTGCGTGACAGCCCGTTCAATGCAAGCCATCAGAACCACCACGTCGAGGCTGTAATACATGTCGGTGACATCGAGGGAAAACATGGCGACGTCCGGCCCAGCTGAGTGTAGTTCCCGGAGATATGGCAGAACCTCGAGGGAACATCAGACCCGGAAAGGCTGATCGAGATGGACGGCTGTCCAATGTTTCTGAAGGAAGAGGGTTGGGTCCCTCTCTCAGCAGCCGCTCTCGGATACAATGCCTCTGAAAGGGGTATTCTGTTTGCGCGTTTTCGCCGTGAAGAAAACCCGCAGGTACTGATCCGATGTACAAAAAATACACAGAAAGAATAAAACACATGAAAGACAAACACAGACACACACAGTTCTTTCATCTGATCCGATGGTTTTGACACTTTGTTGAGAAGAAAGGTGAGCTCGTTGGCCTTGCAGATAGTTTTAGCCTGTGTGCTGAGAGACCCCGATGGTCTGGACTTCATTTTCGTAAAGTTTTTTTGTCGAGAACTGCACCCAGTCTGTTGCTGATGTCCCCGGCGGTCAAAACAACGAACACACCCGTCTTGTCAGCCTCCAGGAGTTTCAGCTCTGAACACCTGAGCTCGTCAACCACCTCCAAAAAGTCCAGTTTTGAAGGTGGAGCCCTCCCGTATCTGCACACCAATCGTGAACCCGTCGCGAGGAAATCCGGTCGTTCAGGTTCAGGAATTTTTGAGGCGACCTGGTGGACAGTAGCCAGCTGGTCGATTCGCGACGGCTCATACGCGGGGGCAAACTTGGGGCCTCTCGAGAGAACTGCCTCAGCATGTGCCGAAAGGGTGGTGTCAGGGAGGTTGATAAGAGGTTCCAGCGCGGGGCTCTGATTAGCTCCCTTTTCTGCTGCTGCGGTGGAGATAATGAGCTTCCAAGAAGACTCCAGGAGGAGGTGGGCGGATTTGTTCAGAAAGACATAGGAGGGATGAGTGGCGAAGTTGGTACCGAAAGTAGCCGAAGTTGGTACCGAAAGTAGCTATCAAAACCAACGCGCTCACGTTCAACTATGCATGTCGCTGCTTGAGAGAAATATGTGAATAACCTAATACATGCTCTGAAGCCCAATGCATTAAAAAAAATCACCAGCATTCTATTTGACCGCCTAAAGGCAACCGCTTGAATGAGCTGTAAATCATAAGAGGCTTTTATTTCTTTGGCGTAGATTAAAGTAAATGTTGTTGCACAAGTGACACTGGGCTGCCGAAAAATCTTCGAAGAATTTTTAAGACACTATACTCGGGGACAACTTTCTAAGGTAATGCAGTCGACAATAGGTGAGAATGGGAGCCCTTCACTTTGAACGCACTTTCTTTCCTCGCAACAGCAAATTGTTCCCGAGTATAGCGACGCTAAAATTTCAATTTTGCTTTTAGTGATAAACATTTCTTTCAGCAATCTTTACCCACATTCTTCTGGTTTATGTGCTTCAATTGGTTAGCGCTTGAACTGCGCTTCATAGACCCAGCCCCCCTCTCAACCTTGGATGGACTTCGAGCCAAAGTTACGTTGTTGTGTTCTCATCATGAAAGCAATTTATCGAAAGAGGAGATATAACAAGCACTTGAATCGGTAGATGTGAAGAAGCACTACACGCAAACAAGAAAATGCGTAGCTTTCTGCGCACACCATGAGCTGTTTCGTGCGAGTACACAAGCAAGCGCGCGGGGTCAGCAGCTGAATTTCCCTCAGAAGAATGTGCGATAATGCAGAGACGGTAGCGCGTGGGCCGCCACACCGAACTCCTTAATTTGGCTGGCTAAAGGCGCAGAGTGCTCCTCTGGCAGCCGGCGGAGTCTTCAAAAGGGTCAACACAAACGTTAGCCCTTGACCAGCGCTGCTCAATGGCAGTGCATGCTCAAAGGCGCCCTGTCTCGGGCCCAGCTTCCGCTGGCAGACGTCATACGCACAGTTAGGAGCGTCTTGGGTTGCCAAAGGCATGGTGGCGCTTATTAGACGCGGACAACAGAAAGGAAGACAACAAACACGGGCGCTGAAACTGCGCTTCATAGACCCAACCCAACTTGTTTGCGTACAGCTGCGCCACCATGCCTTTGGCAATCCGAGACCAATACCAACTAGCCCAGCATTCAGCATTGATAAGTTAGGAGCGCACCGCTCCTGCGATAGGTTTGATGCCTCCTGTACGTCCTCTCAAACAAAAGTGGAATCTCATAAACTACATATGTGGAGAATTCCACAAATTACGCGGCATGCTTTTAGTTGTAGCCACGTATGATTAATTCATCCGCACATTTAGTACAGTTTATTCATCTGCACATATAGACTGTTTCGTCCTTAAACACCATGTAAGATATAGCAAATGCTTGGGAGCTTGATTTATATCTTCGGATTACAAATTTGTCAATTGTGAACATTTTTTAACTAGTTAGTTGGTTTGGCTTGTAGTTAAAGAAGGGTGATTTTGTACCGTTTCTTATTTATGCTAGTGCCCACTTTTGTTTGGCAAGTTTATTGTTAGATGTAGCATACATTTAGTGAATTTTATTTTTTGAATCACTAATGGAAGCTGCCACGGGAAACCTATCGACGATGGCAAGACTCAGCAACGGCAGCCTTCAGTGTGACAACCGGCTCAGCAGTTGTAGCCGATGCACCAGTTGCTGTACTCTGCTGAACGCTGGATGGTGCCCAAGCACGACTGTCAAGTCCTGCTTTGTGCTCTATGAGTGAGACGGAGAAACCGATCAACTGTTCCGACTCTGAAACTGACGATAATGCGCTACGGAGAAACTTTGAATGTGACAATGGGGCTGCCGAAACTGGCAGTTCAGCTGCGCCTGACAGACCTAACATTGATCAGTCTGCACTTTTTGAAGGCAGTCCTTTCACTAACATTGGGGCTTGCCTCATCTTGATGACACTTTTTCTTTAGGTTCGGACTAACAAGGAAATGCTTAAGTTAAATTTTCTTCGCTTTCGCAACACTCCTGCCATCAACTCATCAACTAAAACCCTCCCGAGCACCACAATTACGTTCTTCAAGGTTCTGTCACACTTTCAAAGAGGCAAAGGAAAGTGCAGCCTATTTTTATATATGAATTGCTATGAATACCTAAAAGAAAATGCCACACATTTTTCATGTTGTAATAAGGCTTTGCATAGCAAGCGAAGTTTCAGCAGTTGAAGTTGTTAGACACGTTACGATAATTTCTTGAGAATAATAAAATATATAAATATTTAATTAAACCAACCAATTCAGCCAGTGACAATTCCATTCAAGATATTGTAGACGGTGCGATGTATCAGGCACGACCTGCTTGTTTTTCTAAACGTAATTTCTCTTTTTTTTCTCGGAATACTGACGGTGTATAGGTGCTTAAGAGTTTGAGAAAGTTTCTTTGGCCCTTACACTGCATTATTCCTGAACTTTCACCTATCGTACGAAGGAAGTTCCAGATTTTGGCCCGCTTGTGGTTTGGCGTAAAGCCGGTGATGAACACGCTCATGAAGCATTTTTGCATAGAGCTTACGAATCTTACCACTAGTGGACTTACGTGGCTTCACTGAAAGAGAGGCAGAGCCATAGTCTCTTACATCACAGGTCCTGTATCTTCGGTTGCAGTTTCGAGAGAAATGCTTCATGGAATAAGACAATTAATGGTCTCTATGGTGACTCGTTCTGTGAACACCCTGAAAAATCCCATTCGTCGCCATGTAAATGGCATGTCCATATCTACCTCCCTCGAAAAACACACTCGCGAAGAAATGGCCTTCGGATGATACGGAAATCTGCAGACGCAGCTGAGCATGATCACCCGGGGAAGGAATTCATGGGTCCCACTGTTTTTAGCCTCATACCCGATTTTGACTGCGGTATCAGATTTGCTATCGACTAAATGCATTGCGTTCTACTCGGGGTGGTGAGAACATTCTTGCATTTCTGGCTTGACTCAAAGTACCATGGACAGTCATAGTTCTTGGGCTGTCGGCTAGAGGTGGTGGACAAGAAACTACTGGCTTTTAAGCCACCATAATATATCACCAAGACCCCACGTTCCTTGAAACACAGATGCTATTAGAAAGCAATCGAGCTGCGTGCCTGACCTTTGTTCCACTTACTTCCTCTTTCGTGAAATAGCCTTCCGGATGTTTACCTTCAACATTTTGTCCTTGTGATTGGCGCAGTCTACCTCTTTAGTCCGAATCTTTCTCCATAGAGGACATTGATCTTTCGGAAAGGCTGTTGCTCAGATTTGGTGATGGTGTTAAAGATCTGTCTAGAAAGCATTTTGCTCATTTTATGTTCACTTCGGGACCACTTGGGTCCACTTCGGCATTTTAATTTTAATTAATAGAAATGTGAAATTGATGCGCCTCGTGAAAGGGACGCAAGCGGTGGAGAAACAGCCTGCGAGGTTATTTGCAACAGCAATGCCCTCAGTGTGATCCAAAAGCGTATTACAGTCCGCTTGCATGTTTACTGTTCATAGCTAGCTAGAAGATTTACATTTCACTAGAGTATCATCTAATGGTATGGCCTTTAATGGTAGACCATGTCAGACAAGTGCAGCTGTGAGGACAGCTCTTGCGTCTTTCTGCTACAACAGAGAGCATGTGTATGTTTATACAAATCACGATGAGCACAGGGTGATTTCTCACAGTGCAATAATCGAAAAAGAAGAAACAATATCACGATTATGTATCTTTTTGAGAGAGAAATCCATTTTCTTTAATTGCGTGCTTTCCAAACAATGCTGGGCAAGTCTACACCGTAGTTAACACACTTCTAGAGTGTGGTGCACAGTACAGGCATGAGGGGACGTGATTTTTGGTTTCACACACCATTGCTGTGAAGCTGAGAGACCATTTCGACTTAATTCCTGTACCCCCTAAGATGACGGAATGTATCAAGGTGTTGGATTGTGTGCATTTTCCTAACTCATATGAACTCAATTTATATTTAAAATTGTTTCTGCTCAGTTTCAGACCGTTCCTATCTCACCGTCCACATTTCAAAAGAGGTTGTTAATGCTATTTGTCGGAGTTAGTAGTGAAAAGCTTTTAGAAGATGTGATCAAATGAAAACCGTTTGTGTGTGTCATGTGTTCCGGTGCACGAGGAGCCCAATGAAAGAGTCAAATTTAGGGGTTTTACTTCCCAAACCAATGATGGGCATCTGGCACGCCCCTTGAAAGAACTGATGATTAATTTAGACCACCTTGGGATGTTTTAACGTGCAACTAAAAGCTCGGTTGCAGGGTGCCTTCTATACAAGAAGCCTCCGTCAGAATGCGGGCAAGAGCCATATGTCATTGCAATTATTGTGACAAGCGCAGAGCAAAGTAGGAACGAGTGGGCAAGTTTATTGTCCCCGCTTTTCTGATTTGTTTGGAACACCATTGACAACATGGCCGATATCATTATGAATTCGTCCAAAATGAGTCAGCGAGCGGTGATTCATCGCAGAATGCCGGTGATCCATGGTTACAAATCTGTATCGAATGCAACAGTGACTGACTGGGTGTGCATATTTATAGGAAGAACGTTTAGCAACTAAAGATCTCTCTTGGCATGCTTCGCTTGAGTTTATGCAGGATGCGTTACCACATAAATAGTGGGAGGTTCTGCCCCATCCAGCTTACAGTGCCGACATGTCACAATGTGACATTAATTTGTTCAATCGCTTATATAGAAAGCTGTAAAGTGATGACGATTCCACTTCGATACCTACATTATGGCTGCGGTGCATATTGTTCATGGAACAGCCACAGCCCTTTTAGATGCGGAGCATCTCTTGCTCGGGTCTATGTCCCGCGGCGTCGTAGTCCGCACCCGCACTACGCACGCGCAACTCTCCTCCTTCCCTCTCTCCAACAGCTGCGCGTTACTCTCTCCGCTCGCTCTCTCTACCAGCTGCGTGCACTTCGCGTGGTTCGCTTCGACTCACACTGCGCGCGCATGCCCAACTCTCCTCCTCTAGTCTCCTCTCCTTCAAGTGTGAATATAAGCAGCGGTAGCGCGCGTTCCCCCGGAGGAGTGAAAGGAGGATAGTTTTGGGCGCGCGGGTCGCAGCGCCACGCCAGGGCTTTCCAGTGGGGTGGGCTTTCCCGCAACTCTGCGGCTGTCGTCTGCTAGCGTTTCTCGGCCGCTCGCGTCCGCCGCAGCCCAAATCCGGCCGGCCAAAAGAAATCAGTCAAGAAGGGAATAAATTAATTAAGCAAAGAGAAGCTATGCTTGCCAATTCTAAGGAGGATAATTTGGAAATGATGTAAATATAAGCAGAAGAAAAGTTATGCTAAATCTAAAAGAAGAGAGCTATCGGGGGCTGGTGCGGGGAGAACCGACGCGACGGAAGAAGGAGAAAAGAAAATGAAATGCAAAAGGAAGGAAAAGATTAGCAATTAAAAATAAAGGCAAGCGAGAAGCTGTACCACGAGTTCAGCGCTGTTGACTCCACTTCACTCCGTTCTTCCGATGAAGTGTGATGGAAGCAACAGTCCCGTCAGTTAGTCGGTTGGCGCAAGCAAGCGTCAGCACCACCCCACAAACTAACAGCAACGCTACGTCCACTGAAGACAAAGCTGCGCAGCGAAGGGCACGCGACGCTGAGCGCAAACGCTTGAAGCGAGCGGCAGACCCTGAACTACGGCAACGAGAAGCGGCGTCCATTCGCAAGTTAACAACGTAATAACACGCAAGTTAACAACGTTACTAACAACGTTACTAACACCGTTAATAACACCGTTAATAACGATCCGCGATGCTCCGCATCACCCCATGGTTCCCCTGGGGAAGATGGTGTAATTCTTTTTTTGCAGACGGTGTCCCCCATCTCCCCTCCCGCGGGATCTGTGTCTGATGCGTATGAAGACTTAATTTGTGGAACGCTGCTGCAACCTTACTAACTTATATATTGCTTTGTTTATTTCTATCCCACCTGTTAATGTAAAAAATTCATTCGTCTGAAAACATTCCAACGGATTTCATTTGGCCACATCTCAAACAACATATTGCCATACATGTCGCCGAACGAGCGCGTACGTGGCCGAATGATTCCACTTCCGGCCGCCGAAGCGTACGGACGTGCGATGTCTAGCTCCGAAGGAGCGGTGTCAGCGGCCCACGCCGGCCGCGGTATCAGGGCTAGCGATAACGGAGATTATCAAGTCATTCTGCCTGCTCTGCCTACAGGACCCGTTGTTCTAAACACCGTTTTTTTTCACGCTGACATGAAGGGGCGGCCGTACCGCGTCGACGACTTCCGCGACGCGTTGGCTCCTCTCGGTTTGCTCCCCGAGGTCGCCGCCCTCGGGGCTTACCGCATGAACCATGTGTGGGCGGCGACGTTCAAGACCACCGAGGGCAAAACGAAGATGCTCGCCACGCCGGAGCTGACCGTCAAGGGCCGCCGATGCCTCGTCGTCGACCCGTGCCACCAGGACGTTCGAGTGAAGCTCCATTGGCTCCTTTTCAACGTCACTGACGACGACGTGAGAGCGGCCCTGGCGCCGTACGGCAAGGTCCTCGAGGTGGCCAGGGAAAAGTGGCGTGTCGACGGCTGCCAGACCGTGGGCACCATGACACGCACGGCGGTGCTCCGGCTCAAGGCGGGCGTCACGCTCGACGACATCCCGCACCAGCTGCTGGTGAGCGGTGAGTTGGCCCTCATCGTCGTGCCTGGCAGGGCCCCGCTCTGCCTCCGCTGCCAGCGGACGGGGCACATCCGCAAGGAGTGCCGCGTCCCGAGGTGCAACGTCTGCCGTCGCTTCGGCCACGAGGGCTCCCAGTGCGTCCGGTCTTACGCGGCGGCCGCTGCGCCTGAGGGTGGCTTGGAGAGATCTGAGCTCCTCATGGACGAGGCCGAAGCCGAGGAGACCAATGCGGGTTCAACTGGCAAGGAGAGTCCTGTGGCGAACGAACCCCCTGCACCCGCAAGCGGTGCGGCCCCGAACACCAGCGGCACAACACCATATACGATCGAGGCAGGGCAGGCGGGGCAGCGGGATGGTCCTGCGGTGGAGACGTCTGCACCGCCCAGTAAGGCACTTGTCGCCCCCAACGTCGTCAACGAGAATCCAGCCGCCGATGTCACCATGGCCGACCCGGACGCCTCTGCGGGCGGTGCGGCCGCGAAAAGGACGCGGGAGGACGACGCCACGGACCCTACGGCGGTGAAGCAAGAGGAGCCGCCCCCTAAAGCGACGCCCATCTGGAGGCGTCGCGCAGTCAAGCCCAACATCCCGGCGGACGACACAAAGGGGGCTAAGCCTCCCCCGTGAGCGTGTGCGCCGGAGGTCGAACGGGGCGTCGGAGTCTGCAAGGCTATCGTACAGTCGACAGACCATCATCGAGACGTGTCAGACAGCCTTTTCCAGCCGAGGTAAGCTCCGTGCGGTCCGTCGCTCCTCCTCCTGAATGGCGGTGATATTAGAGGCGCCACTAAGAGCGGCAACGATTAATGTCCGCGGGCTCGCAGCCCGGCGCCGGCAATACCAGCTGAGCCGACTGTTTGCTGAGAACGAGCTTGATATCATCGCTGTTCAGGAGACAAAGGTCGAGAGCCAAGAGCGGACGGACCGCATGGTGCAACCCTTTCGAACTCTTTTAACGTATGTGTGGCGCACGCCGATGGAACTTCGGGCGGCTGTTGTTTGTTTATTCGCCGGTCACTAGGTGTGATTGAGACGGCTATGTTTGCGTGTGCTTTCGGCCGCTTTGTTGTCTGCGATTTTTCATTTTCTAACGTCGAATGGCGTGTCATTTGTGTTTACGCACCGACTCGCGAGCGCGAGCGCAAAGCTTTTTTCGAAACTATTAACGAGTATATTAACTGTGAGAGGTATGTTATTTTGCTTGGCGATTTTAATTGTGTTTGCGCGCCTGAGGATCGCTCGAATCAGGCCGGTGTTCGCGACCACAGCGCTATTTTATTAAACGATATTGTCGCGGAAAATTTATTAGAGGACGTAGCATCTGTTTCCTCCAAAAGCAGCGTACCTTTCACCCATTTTCAAGGCCAGAGCCACGCCCGACTCGACAGAGCATACATATCCCTGGATTTAGTTCCTCTGTGCTCCGATTACATGGTTCAGCCTGTGTCCTTCAGTGACCACGCTCTAGTTATGTTTACTCTTGGGAGGAAAGTCAAAGCGCCTCAGTGGAATTGGTCATTATGGAAGTTGAACAGTTGTCCTCCTAAAGGATGAAGTTTTTAAATCAAAAGTAGATGCTCTATTCAAGGAACTGTACGAGGATAAACAGACAGTGTGGGGGGTGAGGTGGGAATTTTTTAAGGAGGGAGTTAAAATGACTGCTATCGAAAGGAGTACAATACTCAGTAAACAGAGGAAGCAGAAAGAGATGGAGCTGCGGCGCCAGCTGAACATCCTTCTGATCGAAGAAAGCGCGAATCCAGGCGAGTTTGTCGATGAAATAAGAAGTATCAAAAATCAACTGGAGGTCATCGACTGCGAAAGGTACCGCGGGGCTGTTGTGCGGGCACGATCTGAAAGGTTGTGGTTAAGCGAAAAGCCGACGAAACGGGCGCTTAGTGATGAAAAACGGCAGGCACAGCGAAACGAGATTAAAGAAATACGATATAATAACACGATAACTCGCGATAAAGATATGATTGAGAGAGCATTCGTTGAGCATTTCCGGGGTCTCTTTGCGCGTAGTGCTATTGCTGACGACAGCTTTAATGATAATTTTTTGCCCTTGATGCCGAAATTACAAGATGACGTTCGCGAAAAATTAGAAGCGCCGATTACAGTTTGCGAGATTGAGACGGCCATTGATGAACTAACTTCTGGCAAAAACGCCCGGCCCGGACGGCCTCGGTGCGGAATTTTATAAGGTGTTTAAAAGGGAGGCAGCTGACGCCTTGTATCAGGTGATGACGGAGGCGTATTGTAAGCGTGTTTTGCCGCCCTCCTTTTTGAGGACACACACTGTCCTCATCCCAAAGGTTGACGACCCCGTAAGGCTTTTGTCAGTCGACTCCTACAGGCCAATAAGTTTAACAAATGTTGACTATAAAATTTTTATGAAAGTCCTCGCCAGGCGTTTACAGAATGTTATAACTAGTCTTGTGGGACCGCATCAGACATGCGGTATTAAAGGGCGCACTATTTTTACGAATATTCATGTAGCAAGAAGCATTCTGGAATGTTGCGATGATCTCGATTGCCGTGTGGCTATGTTGCAGTTAGACCTGGAGAAGGCGTTCGACCGGGTGTCGCACAAGGTTCTTTTTCGTATTTTGGAGCACGCGAATGTCGGGTCTGCAATATTAGACGGTTTAAAAATGGCGTATGCGAATTGTACAACGTCCATTATTGTAAATAAGAAAGCTAGTGAAAGTGTACCTGTCCTTTCGTCTGTAAGGCAAGGCTGTCCACTGTCCCCCTTGCTATTTGCAATATACTTAGAACCTTTTTGTTTAAAACTGATTCACAATGTAAACATTCGTGGGTTTAGGCTGGAGTCTTGCGAGGTAAAAGTTCTGTCCTACGCGGACGACGTTGCGGTCTTCTGCGTCGATCAGGACAGCGTGCGTGAGGCGGTCCGTGTTGCTTCTTTGTTTTGCAAGAATACGGGGAGTGTTATTAACTGGGGGAAATGCGCCGGTTTCTGGCACGGAAACTGGGACTCCAAGCCGGAGGTTTTTTTAAACGTTCAGTGGGCAGCCTTGCCCGCAAAGTATCTTGGTGTGCCGCTCGAGCACTACCGGGACTGCACTCAGCTGTGGAGTGAAGAAACGGAAAGAGTGAAGGCCAAAGCGGAGGGTTGGAAGGGTAGAGACTTGTCTATGTTTGCGCGCGCCACAGTTTGTAATTTATTTTTGATCGCGAAAATTTGGTATATGTTGCAAGTCCTGTCAATGTCGCGCCTTAACGTGCAGAGGCTGCACAGAGTATTCGCCGTTTTTATTTGGAGTTCGTGCTGGGAGCGTTCTGCTCGCACGAACTTGTTCCGATCTGTTCGCAATGGAGGTCTGGGATTGTCGCATCTGTTTATGCGACAAATAGTGTCTCGTTTTGTGTTTTTCCGTGACCAGCAAGACTCCTTTTTGCGCGCAGTCATGCAGGTGCGACTGCGAAATGCGCTACCCGAGTACGTAGTGTCGACCGGTGACGGCTACTGCGCCAGTATTCAAGGTTTCCTCCGTGAAGTCGTACTTTCTGTCCGTTTTCTATCGGTACGCTTTTCTATGGAGTATCTGAGTTCCGTGCCTCGAAAACGACTGTACAAAGATTTAGCAGACATTTTGTTGCCCATCCCTCTTTACAGGTCATTGTACGGGTGGGGCCCAGGGCAGGATGTACTTAAAAGGGTAAAGAGTATGCCGGTCAAACCATCGACGAAAACTTTTTTCTTTAAACTACACTGCGGCGCGCTCCCGGTCAAACCGTGGCTTGAAGCGAAAGGTATTTTTGTCCCGTGGTCTGTAAATTGTTTTCTTTGTAAGGTTCCCGAGTCTATAGAGCATGTGTTCATCGACTGTTGGGACGCTGTGTTCCTGTGGGATGTTCTCCAGCGCACGTTGAAGAAAGACATGCCTCTAACTGCGTATGGGATTCGTTTCTTGCCGCTGGAGAACGAAGGTGGCATCCCGTACGATATGTTTATGCTCCTCGGCCTCCACAGCCTGTGGAGGACTAGGACGGGTGTACATAACGCTGACGTAAATGTGCGCCCTGCCAGAGATTATTTCATTGAAAACGTTTCCTATATCCGCGAGGTATTCCGCGCGCTGCCTGAACCGCCTGAATGGTTACGGATACTTGATGATTTGGTCTCGTTGAAACGCTTTTAAATGTACTCGCGGCAGCTTCGCTTGGCTGGCGCGTTTTAACTTTTTGTGTATGTGTATGTGTGTTGCTTATGTCAAAGCAGGCAATAAAGAAAAAAAAAGCGTGCGTGGCCGAGTGGTTACCGCGCTTGACTTTCGCGCGGAGAGCCAGGGTTCGATTCCAGGGAGCTGACGTGTCTTTTGTTTATTCTTTCAGTTTAGTGTTCTGGTGAATTCGAGAACATTGTTGTCTGATTCGAGGTCCGAATGTTCTACGCGTCGAACCTTCTACGCCGATTATTCCAGAAGCCCACGCGTGTACATAAGGGGCTCCGCGTGGCGAGCCAGAGTCAGTCTCGCCCCAGCGTTCGATCCTGCTGTTACGCCGACTTCGACGCCCGCGACGCTCTGTTGTTCTCTCTGTTTCCTTTTTATTTTTGGGCACAAGTTCGCCCCATTAAACGTTTAGTTTCTTCAGTTATTCGTCGCCTCATCACTTGTCATTCGTGACATTTTGGTGGAGGTGCGGGTATTGCATTCTATGCCCGTGAACCGTACCCCTCCGAAGACACGCCAGCCAAGTGACGGTGCTCAGCCCCGGAAGGCTACCCTTCGCCAGAAGACGCCGAAGTCACGAGCAAGCCGCCGTACCATAGGCCAACCCCCGAATTCGGACCCCTGCCGCAGAGAACCAAAGAAGAAGACCGCGACGATGACCACTACACCCGTCTGTTGTCCTACCTGTCGCTGCCCGTACGCCCGCGTCCTTCCATGGTGAGCCGTATAAAGACGTCGAGGACCAGCTGCATCAGCACGAACGAGTGACCCAGCAAAACCGATGGACGGTCAAACAGCGCCTAGCAGTCTTTACTTCGTGCTCGAAGGAACCCAAACAACAATTCCTTGTTGTTTGAGGTTGCAGAAAGTTTGTCAACTCCCAATGAAAGAAGAACAAGAAGTGCTGAGGAGATGAACACGGCCAGCAGTGGTTCCGTACATCCACAAAATATCGCATAACTTGAAACGGATAGCTTCAAGATATGACAAACAACTGGTACTCTCAGCCCCAGATCAACTTAAGAGGCTTTGTCCGAAAATCAACAGACCTCAACAAACTCATACTCTATGCACAGTCCATCATAAACATAAGTACGTGAATTGCGACGTCAATGTGGTCTATGAAATTCCGTGCTCCTGTGGAAGTGTGTACGCCGGAAAAACAGGCCGCTGTGTCAACGTGCGATTACGGGAGCATGCCTTGGCTCTTCAATCATCTCCATCAGGGCATCTCGCCATCCATGTCAGAGACTGTGCCTGCACCCCTGTGTTCGTAGTAAACTAGCGTCCTCAAGCGCAATCCCAGCAAGAGGGCAAGAGAGTTATATGAGGCTAAAACTATCATGACTCACGGGACCAGGTGCATAAGTGCGCCCTCTGTCGCACTGTCTCTCAAAGAGCAGCAATATCTAGACAATTTTTCTTAAATCTAGCGAATAACTGGAAATATTTTCCAATCATTTTTTTCTTCTCTCTTTTTTCTTTCTTTTTCTATTTTTTCTTCTTTTAGAGGGGCATTTTAAGTCGAACATCAGTGTAGACCGAAATGTGCAAATGGTGCGCTTCGGACTTCACCTGTGCTCGTTGTGCGCTTCGTGCGAAGGACTGTCAGGCAACCGCGTCTACATCTACGGACTCGACATCGGCAGCAGCGTCCAAATCTACGGCGGCCTCCGCAGGCAAACGTGGCCGTCCACGCAAATACGCCACGGCCTCCTTAAGGGCCCTCCTCTACATGTCGTTCTCGACGTCGTCTCTAGACGTCGTCCTAGACGTAGATCTTAAGTTCGTCCTGAGGTCGTCCTAGACGTCGTTCTTGACGTTGTTCTCTCGACGTCATCCTCGACGTCGTCCTAGATGCCGTTCTTGGCGTAGACCTCAACCTTGACCCAGAAGTCGTCCTTGAAGTCATCCGATAGATCGTCCTCCACGTCGTCTTAGACGCTGTCCTTGAGATCATCCTTCACGTCGTTCTTGAGGTCATCTTCGACGCCTTACTTGGCGTTGATCTCTAGGACGTCGTCCTAAACTTTAATACGTGTAGAGACATTACTCAAAAACATTTCTCCCGCGGGACAACAATGCTTTCGCCTTTCTACCAGCTAAGCAAGCAGTCTTGAGTGTTGTCCTGTAATTTTTTTCCGCATCTCTTATCTTTCCGGGACAAATTCCTGGAGAATCTGAGTCAGTTTTGCGTCTTCAAAAATAACCTCGAGAAGTCACTGTGAGTATGACCAAACTGGACGCCTATTTCAGCAGGGACCTTATAAAGTCACCGTTCAATTAAGTTCGAGAAACCCGTATCCTTCTCTTTGTTATTTGGGCGCTACGAGAGCGCCTTCAACCTTGGGATCTACCGGAATAGTCGACCGCCTCTGCGTGGAGAAACATTTGTTAACTTTTGCACAATAAAGAAGGGAGTCATGTGCGGACAGAGACACAAAATGTCCCAGACGAAACTTGGTCTTGGCCTCTGTGTGGAGGTCAACGATTATTTTAAAATTGTAACGAAATACATCGGCCCTAATAGAATCGCGATAGCAAGTACACACCCAAAAATATATTTTGTAAAAAATAGAAAAATACACTTCAAAAATTGTATCACAATACAGAAATATAGTTGACACAATATATTTCTAATGTGCTATCGTACGATATCGCCCAACCCTGGTTTGTATCAAGTATAACGTGGACATTTGTTTCACCGTGACCCCAGATTGAATTTATTTATTTCCATCGAATAAATTGACTGATATTCGTTATTATATGCATTATGAGCACTTGAGTGTCCTTTAATCCACATTGTGATTGAAAAATCACATAACTGGTAATAAGCACAGTAAAGTAGCTCGCCGCTCATCAAGCTGTTCTTTACATTTTGTTTTGTCACCCTCTTTGAACATTGCTTTTGTTCGAAAAAAAATATACCTACTTTGGAACCCAAGGAAGGGAAACTTTCTTTTCAGGACCTGTCCGAAGAATTTTAAGTGCAAAATGTAGGTTTTTGAGTGCCTAATTTTTAATGATGCTTAACAACTTCAAATCCCTGCAGAAGTCTGATACTCTTGTTTCTATACACATATAGGATTCTTTTGTTGTTTACAAGTTTGATTTTAAAAATATTGCAAAAGCAACAATTATGCGCTTTCTGCAGGTGAGATATACGGCCAGGGGCACATAGAATAAGGGACTACTCATAATGACCAGTCAGATAATGAAGTAAAATGTGTTAATTAACTTTCATTATTACACATATGCATATTGTTTTATTTTGAAACTTACTGAGCTTCATATCAAACCCTAAAACAATCTTATTCAGAGAGACTTTGAGCGCGTGAAAAGAGCGGTGAGTGCACTGACAAGTTACCACTCCTGTAGCAGGAGCAAGGCTACCTGTAGCGATAAGGCGCGCGCGTGATTATACAGCTTTGTACCGGGTGCAATAAGGGTAACTTCAGCGCACTACAACGCTCCTCACGTGCTCAAAGTATTTCTAAAAATGAATGACTTAGTTGGCTTTGGACGATGCTTAGCAAGTTTCTGATTGGAACCTTACGTCATTTTTTTTATTTATTAAAATGTAAATAATAAACATTAATTAATTATCCGAACGATCGTTATGATTAGAGCCCATATACTATATGTCCCCTTGGGGTATACCTCAACTTGCACAAACTGCATACGTGTAGATTCCGCCGCTTTTTACATCGAAGCTGTTAAGGGCTAGGTTTCCCAGGATCGAGTCCACCAGCACAAAAATGATGACACAGAACTCTGGACAGCTACCACCATCTGTGAGTGACGGCGGCAACCAGACAATTGGTTGCCGCCGTCACTCATAGAGTGGCGGCAACCTTTCTTCGGAGGTAGAAGAACGGCAGCGGAACGAGCGGCGATGTGCGCAGCAGCGCGAATGGTTCCGCAACCGTCGAGAGGCCGCTCTCGGCTAAAGTTCCACCGCGTCGAGCGCTTCAGATTCCCTTGCGAAAGAAGAGCAGATCGTTTGCCTGGAAAGTCACCGTCGAGAAGAAAGGCATCAGCTCCGCTGCTCTTTCTTCTTCGCGAAACTGGAAAGGCTGAATGTTTTTTTTTTTAAAACAAACCTTTAAAGCTTACAAAAACACCTTTTAAAGCCATGAATATAAGGTGACCATTCATTTCATATTTTATTTACCTTGTAATGAACTGTACAGAATATAATCCATCACCATGGGTGTGTTTTTTCAATGATTTGAATCGCATGATAGCTATGAAGGCACAGCTGACACGACCATCATGACTTGGGAAGCGGTCTCCAGCGAGCGGGGCCAAGCCCTGATTATCCCTTGAAACCGTATCCTCCGTATCCCCCATATCCCCCGTGGCCCCCGACGCCGATCAGATGACTGCTGTGGACGCCGCCGTGGCTCACTTTGCTCACGCGGTGAACTGTCTTGACGAGGAACGAGGGACCGGGAATAGTCTTGCTGTAGCCGTGGCCGTAGCCGCCTCCGAAGCCGCCTCCGAAGCCGCCTCCGTATCCGCCAAAACCTCCAGCGAGGGCAACGCCAGTCATGACGGCGAAGATGCAGAAGATCACCTATCGAAAAATTACGAGGAATCTGTATCAAAGAGCACATAGAGGTTTAAGTAGTGTCAGAAACCTAAATCAATACTCATCACGATGCTTTCAACCGAAGAATAACCAATTTATATATAATAGACGATGAAGCATTTTATAAACAGTTATTTACATATTTCACAATACTGCAGGCCATGACCAGGATCCCAGCAGACGTAGGTACAAAACACAGACAAACTCGTACCCGTGAACTCGCGCAATACTCAATAATATAGACCTATTGCTACATTACACTAGCATCAATGAGAGTGCATGGGACTGTAGGTGTATGGGCCACACGCGCTCACCCTCCTCGAATAAAGTATTCCAAGTAAATAACCAAAATAAGGCGTTGACGAACGCGCATGCAGGATACCATTTGTGT
>JAZHYW010008026.1:0-29880 GCA_037355805.1 Ixodes ricinus | reverse complement strand
GTGGAACGGGAAAGGGAAACTATTTCCTTTCCCGTTCACCTGCGTCCGCTCCTCCGCAACGGTCGTGAACAGTCGTGGCCCGTCGGTTTCGTTTTGCGCTGGAGAATTTGGCCGTGAACTGCCGGAAAGGTCGGTATCTGGTGTGGGTGTTCGGCGATTCATAGGCCATATACTTCTGGTTATGTAGGTTTGAACGAAGTCAAAGATACCGCCTCGTTTCATCTTACGTGCGAACGAAGGCAATGCTAGGCGTGCGGGCAAGCATATACGTTCCCTGCTTTTGCCCGCGCGCTCGTTGCGGATTAATGCATTTCCCCTGGCAAGCATAGAAGCGCGAAATCGACGCTTTGTGCATTGCTGCTTTGCTTGAGTGCGCGTGCGAGGCAGGAACGCAAAAAGCGCTGGGCTCGCGCTCTTGACGAAAACATGAAAACAAACGTGGTTCGGGGAGCGGCCGCTCATGACCGAAGCGCTCGCACACTATCTCTGCCCTTTCTGCTCTGCGCTACCATATTTGTCACCATTCCGCGCGCTCCTACTCTCGTTTTTCCTGCGGCCGCGTGCCCTATGGCTCCGTCGTCGATGTGCCAGGCTTTCTCCGTATACAGGAGGCTATGGTCATACATAACATCATTCATCGTAGGAAACAGCTAGAAAAACAGACGATGACGAAGAAGAAACACACGGGACGAGCGCTGACTATCAATTAAAACATTTCAATAAGAAAAAACACATGAAAACGACGATTCATCTTTGGCAATTGCGCCCCCCTGCGTATCCCGAGACAAATTATGGCAGCGTGATGGCACGTGTTAGACGCGATAAAAAGTGATATGATGCTAGCGCTTTTCCGAAAACGCCACCTCACTGTCAGCAGTGCCAAAGACGGTTGGCTGACTCGAGCGGCTCCGCACTTTTATTTGGTGTGCCTCTACTATCTTATTAAAACTTTGGTCTGGGCTAGTTGGTACATGGTATATAAGGGTTAAGCATCACCGTAGACAGAGACAGACGAACCGGCTATTTCATCACGTTCAGCAAGATCCTGCAATCACTTGCGTCAATCTCATCGCCATTTCAACGTGCCAATCCCGGTTCTTACCACTTCTGCATGAAGAGGATGTGGAGGTTCGGAAGCTTCTTGGTGTACTGGAGCCATCATGGGGACATGCCAGAAGTTGGCAAAATTCTGAAGTCCGAATATTGGAGACAGGTTCGACTTTACAGCGACTGGCTACGTGCCGTCGTGCAAGAGGGAAATAACACGAAGATAACTTTCGGCTTCCAGTACAAGAAATTGGCATCTGGGCTTACAGATTCCTGTGGCTTGTAGCTCGAAGCTAAATCTTCATGAAGTTTGCAGCGAGCTGAACAACGTCACCTTGCTGGGAGATACCACCATCCCAGCAGAGGGTGAAAGACATTCTGGAGAAAGGTCCCAAACACAGCTTCGAGCTGCTTCCTCTACTCGACATGAGCTCTAACCATAATTCACAAGGTTGCTGATCGGGTCAACAGTAAGACCGAGAGACAACCATTAGTGATGTTTGGACTGCTTGAGAGCTGCAAGTAATATAGCTGGGCAGAAGCCCACGGAAAAAATCGGCCAGTATTTTTAAACAAAAATTAGCACTGGAAGCCGATAAGGAAGGCGGGTTCGTTGTGATGCCAGAGGATGTTTCAAGAAAAAGGCATTAGTAGCCATCAAAAGAATTTTAAAGCAGTAAAGTTTCACCTAAGCAACAGAAAACTGCGGCGGCCCTGAAGATGCTGAACGACTTGTTGGACGGGCTGAGTAAAGACGCAAAAAAAGCCAGAAGTGGGTTTTTTGGGTGTTTTCCTAGGAAAACACACCAAGCCCGACTTCTTACCTTGAGAGCCATTGTATCTGAAGATCAACCTGGCAGGCAAAAGTGCGCAAATACCTGCAACGTCACCCTTAACACTCTTGCAGTGATAGACCAACTTCTCTGATACGAAGCTCAGATGAAGTCGTCAAGAATTAAAGAGGATACAAGAATGCTGATCACCGACTTTTCAGTTGATGTTGAAGACTTGTACTATTCTGTTCCCGCACGAAGGTTTAATGAACGCTTTGTAGGGAGCAGGATCCACTGAATCAGGGAGGGTGTTTCAAATTCTGCACGTATCAGTAGTAACATTTTTAGGCTTTAGAGTTTTATGTGGGTTCTGCCGTTAGCATCCGTGGGCAGTTTTATAAAAAATCTGGTGTTTGTATTGGTTCGTCTTGCCCCTATTTTTATGTGACATTTTTTTTTTTAGCATCGTTGGGCAAGCGGATGCTGGTAGGTCTCGCCCAATTACGTATAGTAAAGGCGTTTAGGTATGTTGACGATTTCCTTATGTTTAAATACTCATATTAATTTGGATGAAGTTGTTGCAAAAATTGTCAAGCCTTCAGAGGCATCAAGAATTGTAGTTCACTTGGAGATGCCAGATGACAAGTGCATCCAATTTAGATCTTGCATTAAATAGAATTTTTTCTGGAATCATTTTTGTTGGGTGTATAAACCGCGGTCAAAGAAAAAGCCTAGTGTCCTTTGACAGTGCTCAGTCTAAGCTCATTAAGCGGGGTGCTGTAACCTGCCTCCCGGCAGCATTTGTAAAAGTTACGGCACAAATGTCGACCCAGCTTTGATATACAGATAGAAAGGCTACGAATGCAGGAGTTCCCTCCATGGCTGATTTCTGGTGTCTATGAAAGCCTGCTTCAAAAAATGACACAAAAAATCAACAGAATGGTAACATCACAAAGAAAGATAAAGAAAGTGCTTGTCATTCCGTACATGAACAGGTTTCACACAACATAAAAAAGATTGCCGGCAGATACCATGTTAACATTGTTTTTTTCTGCGCCCTGCAAACTGGCCTAAGGAATTTGTCCGATGATGACTGAAAAAGAAAGTTCTGTGCTCAAGCATATGGCAATATACTGACTGTGTCCTAACGTCACCTACAAAATACCACATGGTGCGGGAAAGTTTATATAGGACAAACAGGACGCTGTTTCAATAGAGGGCCAGGAGAACACAAACTAGCTGTACGCAACAATTGTCACGGGCTTAAGCTGAGCTGGTTGGGTCATTCTTACGATGGGCCAGCTGAACAAAGAAACCACGCATAAAAACACCATTCACACTGCTGGACTAACAACTGTTTAATGCTCTTCCTTTTCTTTTCCTCTTTGCGAGTGATTGAAAACTTCTTTTTCTTTTTATCCCGTAATTCATAATTTCTTTTTCTTTTCTTTTTCTTTAGGTCACTTTTCGATTTTTTGCTTTACTGGTTTTTTGGCGTTTCCTCATCCTTTTTTAGGGGTGAGGCTGGCGCATTCTTCTTTCTTTTATCCTTGCCCGGACACCGTGGCTCCCCGCAGGAACGCTTCCTCCTTGTGGTCGAGTGCAACTGAAGGGGCACTAACACAGTCCTCTCCGTTGTCCTTGATGGCTAGGGCCTCTAGCAATTCACGCGCGAGTTGGTTTCTGTGTTTTCCCACAATGCTAACTTCGTGTAGTTTTGCCTCAGACATTCGCATGTACGGCAGTGAGCTGCTAGGTGTCGCAGGCTAAGCTGTTAAGGCCAGTACGTAGATGAGTATGCTTTGAGCATAGCTCATCGTTGTTTGACATTCACTCATGAACTACCTGTAAATGAATCTATAAGGTTTCTCGATCTCACCTTAGATTTCAAAGAAGGCCACGTATGTTGGAGGTATCAGGCTCGTTCCTGCAAAAGATTTCTACCGTTCGACTCAGAACACTCAAAGAACGTAAAAAGAGGGGTCGCCACCACAGCACTCACATCCGCCTTAAAAAGTCCTGTGCCCACCAAGTTGCGAGAAGTTTTGACATACAAATGTCTAGGCTTCTTGAAGCTGGATACCCGCACACGCTTCTGACATCAATTTGCGAAAAGATTTGCAAGAACTTGAAGCGCGGTCCGGGAGACGTACAACAACCAAAAAAGAAACCTGGAAGCCCCATAGTGGTGGTGCCATATCTTCATGGCATTACCCACAAGCTAAAGAAGATAGCGAGCCGGCAAGGGGTACACGTCGTATGTTCCGCGCCGAACAAGGCTTCTTCCATGTGTGGGAAAATCAACAAAGAACAAAACACAAACGAAAATCAATGTGACGTGGCACACAAGACCAAGTATGCCCAATGCCAGAAAGAGGTCATATATAAGATTCCCATGACATGTGGGAGATGTTATATAGGCCAAACAGGACGTTGTATTAACGATCGAACAAGAGAGCATGCCGCATCTTTACGAGCCTTAACAGCAGCCGGACACCTAGCAGCTCACTGCCGTACATGCGAATGTCAGGCAAAACTACACGAAGTTAGCATTGTGGGAAAACACAGAAACCAACTCGCGCGTGAATTGCTAGAGGCCCTAGCCATCAAGGACAACGGAGAGGACTGTGTTAGTGCCCCTTCAGTTGCACTCGACCACAAGGAGGAAGCGTTCCTGCGGGGAGCCACGGTGTCCGGGCAAGGATAAAAGAAAGAAGAATGCGCCAGCCTCACCCCTAAAAAAGGATGAGGAAACGCCAAAAAACCAGTAAAGCAAAAAAATCGAACAGTGACCTAAAGAAAAAGAAAAAGAAAAAGAAATTAGGAATTACGGGATAAAAAGAAAAAGAAGTTTTCAATCACTCGCAAAGAGGAAAAGAAAAGGAAGAGCATTAAACAGTTGTTAGTCCAGCAGTGTGAATGGTGTTTTTATGCGTGGTTTCTTTGTTCAGCTGGCCCATCGTAAGAATGACCCAACTAGCTCAGCTTAAGCCCGTGACAAGATTTCTTTCTAGTTCTCTGAGCACTCCTTTTATCTCCTTTAACCTCCTTGAACCACAAGAACTTCGATTCTTAATCGCAACCCTCATCTGCCGAGGAAGGATGCTCTCTCGGAGTATTAAAAAGAAGATTATTCTGGATGACGTGCGGCGCTTCTTTGGGGTTTGTGAACCGTCTGAAGGACATGCCCAAAGGGTGGCGAAGATTCTTCGATCAGAGACATGGCGGCAGGTCCGCCTACTCACAGATTTCCTTCGAGTTAAATGTGTCAGACACAATTTTTCCGGCACCAACTGGAAATGACAAGACACACAACGGAAAGCCTATGGACCCAATATTTCCTCCCAGCATGGAAGTACCTCCTGACAACAAAAGTCAAGGCAACCCCCAAAAGGCCACCGCTTCAGGTCATCGGGGAAGTCAACCTTTCAACACAAGCGACAAAGGTACTTGAGCAAGGTCCGAAATTTGCTATTCAACCAGTGCTTAAGCCCGTCGACAAAGTCGCGCTACTTAGGCACATCGCGTCCAAAGCTCCAGAAGAAAAAGCAAAACTCATCATCAATGAAGGGATTGATTGCCTTGCAAACCTAAGAAGCCCTGTCCACCAAAATCTTAGCTTCGGGCCCACACTGCGTGAGTTGCGGGCAAAAGATCTAAGACTATGCGTATCTGACAAAGAAGGTGGATTCGTCGTCCTCGATTCAGGGAAGTACGCGGAAAAAGCCAATCAAGCCATTGCCAAGAACTTCATTCCGGCAGAAGAAAAAAGGGCAACAACTACAAAAAGGGCTATCCTAAATATACTAGAAAATAACCACCTTGGAAGTCTCGTAACAAAAATCAAGGGAACAAAAGGAAACGAATTGTCAGTTTTTTCTCAGTCAAGACGCATAAAGAAGGGGATCCGTTTCGGGCCATCGTCTCAGAGAGAAATACATGGCAAGCACACGTTTCAACTTTTCTAGCAAAACAACTATCTCAAGTTCAGGCACAGGACCCCTTCAAGATATCAAACTCCGAAAGAGTGATCTCCTTCCTTCAAGAAAATGGATGCAACATTGCCTCTGGATTTTCGCTAGACATCCAAGACATGTACTATTCCATTCCACACGCGAACCTCATGAAAGTACTTCGGAAGACCATTGAAGAGCAAGGCATCACAATATTCCAAAACGCGGCGGGAATGTCACTAGACAGCTTTTTGGAGCTGTTACGAGTGTACCTAACGGCGACGGTAGTGACACATCAAGATCAAAAATTTGTCCAGAAGAGCGGAGTGTGCATCGGATCAAGAGTGGCGCCGTACCTCAGTGACGTGTTCCTCGCAGCATGCGGAATTGCCATCCAACAAGTTTTGAAAGATCCCCGGGTCGAAGCCATCTTCCGGTATGTCGATGACTTCTTGATTCTTTGCAACGAGAAAACGGAAGAGCCAAGCAACGGATGCCGAGAATACGTGATGAGATGCTTTGAACAGAGCTGCATGGGTTTGACATTCACTCATGAACTACCTGTAAATGAATCTATAAGGTTTCTCGATCTCACCTTAGATTTCAAAGAAGGCCACGTATGTTGGAGGTATCAGGCTCGTTCCTGCAAAAGATTTCTACCGTTCGACTCAGAACACTCAAAGAACGTAAAAAGAGGGGTCGCCACCACAGCGCTTACATCCGCCTTAAAAAAGTCCTGTGCCCACCAAGTTGCGAGAAGTTTTGACATACAAATGTCTAGGCTTCTTGAAGCTGGATACCCGCACACGCTTCTGACATCAATTTGCGAAAAGATTTGCAAGAACTTGAAGCGCGGTCCGGGAGACGTACAACAACCAAAAAAGAAACCTGGAAGCCCCATAGTGGTGGTGCCATATCTTCATGGCATTACCCACAAGCTAAAGAAGATAGCGAGCCGGCAAGGGGTACACGTCGTATGTTCCGCGCCGAACAAGGCTTCTTCCATGTGTGGGAAAATCAACAAAGAACAAAACACAAACGAAAATCAATGTGACGTGGCACACAAGACCAAGTATGCCCAATGCCAAAAAGAGGTCATATATAAGATTCCCATGACATGTGGGAGATGTTATATAGGCCAAACAGGACGTTGTATTAACGATAGAACAAGAGAGCATGCCGCATCTTTACGAGCCTTAACAGCAGCCGGACACCTAGCAGCTCACTGCCGTACATGCGAATGTCAGGCAAAACTACACGAAGTTAGCATTGTGGGAAAACACAGAAACCAACTCGCGCGTGAATTGCTAGAGGCCCTAGCCATCAAGGACAACGGAGAGGACTGTGTTAGTGCCCCTTCAGTTGCACTCGACCACAAGGAGGAAGCGTTCCTGCGGGGAGCCACGGTGTCCGGGCAAGGATAAAAGAAAGAAGAATGCGCCAGCCTCACCCCTAAAAAAGGATGAGGAAACGCCAAAAAACCAGTAAAGCAAAAAAATCGAAAAGTGACCTAAAGAAAAAGAAAAAGAAAAAGAAATTATGAATTACGGGATAAAAAGAAAAGAAGTTTTCAATCACTCGCAAAGAGGAAAAGAAAAGGAAGAGCATTAAACAGTTGTTAGTCCAGCAGTGTGAATGGTGTTTTTATGCGTGGTTTCTTTGTTCAGCTGGCCCATCGTAAGTACGCAACAATTCGGGGGTCATCTGTCTGAGCATTGTAAAGCGTTGTGACTGCGAACCACTTTTAGAGTCAACGACGTTCTTGAAAAAAGCGAAAGAAAAACAGAGCGCGAGATTATAGAGGCTTTCTTTATTAAAAAGAAGAATGACAAGTGCATCTGTCAGCCTACTAGATAAAGAAGTCACTTATCTAGATGGGTGTTTATAAAGTGTTTTATTGGTTGTTGGCGTTGTTTGAAATGTGAACGGTAGATGAGTTGTTCATATAAGCGTTGAGCGGTTTTGCAATAAATCAGTTGAAAGTAGCGCCTTGTCTCTGTCGTTTGTGTTATTTTCTATTGTCCCTGTCTGTTTGCGCTTTTAACCCTTATACCTCTACTATCTCTTTAGACACTTGGTCCCTAGTGCTTGAATAAAACTTAGGTGTCTTGTCGCGACAATGCATCGCAAGATGAGAGTATGAAGAGCCATTCAATGAACTCTCGTGCTCTTTAAACGGACGTTCAAATAGTGCCCCGATTGACCAATGTACACCCTACCCACATAAAAAGGTATCCTATACACTGCTCCAACGGCGCATGATACAAACTCTGTGCCATGTTTCACAGTGCAACCATGACTACTCGGAATTTTCCGCTTGCTAACAGCCTCTCTATGGTGGGGCAAATCTGGCTCAGCTTGTTTTTGGCCGAAAAAACGACACTCCACCGTATCTTGCCTCGATCCCCTTTAACCCGTGTGAAACGCGGTGGGAATGCTAAGAAATGGAAGCCACCTTCTTTTTGTTATTCTCTTCCACCTCAGCGCAGTTTGTTTCAGCAAAGACCTGATACTCTTCATTACTTTTCGGAGGCTGCGGTAATCATCGGATCTGGAAAACCTGCTTTTCGGAGCCTAACGATTTGATATAAAACGTTCTCCTTCATTTTGTGCTCACGCGATTTCGATAACGCATTCCGAACACATGATACAGCAATACCGTCTGTTATTAGCCTTGAATGGGCGGACCGAAAATCGAGCAGAGACTTTGCGGTTCTAGGATGGTGAGACCAACGTACATGCTCTTGCTTAACATCGATACTGAGATCCAGACACTGAATCTGATTTTTTGGGGGGGTTTCGAAAGTGAATTTTAGTCCTGGCGCTTGTTCAGTAAATGTCTTTACACTGTTAGCAAGTCCCGTGTACTTGGCGAATATTTGGGGTGAAAAACACGCTATTTACACAAATTACCATAAATCTACACGCTGAGTAACGGATAATTCGTTCAAAAATCATGCGAGGTTGTAAAAAACGTGTTTTGCTTCGGCCATACACGCATAGCCGTGTAGCCGACCTCGAAAACACGCAACACCGCCGGCGACGACCACAGCTGCCAAGCTATCGAAGCATCGGAATGCCGGGGACACACCTAGAAAGGTCCGTGAAGACAAATGCCGCGGAAAGAAACATGTCTCGGGGACAGATGGGCGCCAAATGCAATTACGGCATGTCGCGGGACGGGACAAACCCCGCGCTTTGGCACTTACCGGGCTCGCTGCCATTTGTTTGTGGTCGATAGCAATGCGGCTTCCCTTTTGTCGCCGAGGTTTGTATTTATTTTAGGGTCTTGATAATAGTTTCCTACACACCACAAATAAAGTTATGGGTGTAAGTACTCGTTCTGAACCGTTAAAACGGATATAAAAAGCGTGCCCTCGATCTGAACACGTGACATTGCAGTTGGTTTCGCACTTTGTCTTCAACCCTTCAACTGCAAGCGAAGGTGCCGCCGCTTTCCATGCACCCTTAGGCCAGTGTTGCTGCATCTGTAGGTCATTTTTAAGTTAGAGCTGACAGAGAAAATCTGGCCACGGCGCGACGCCGATGTACGCTGGAAGCTAGAGCCCGTTTGCTTTCGTTGTTTTTATTTGGTCGGAGAAAATCTAACAACGCACGTTTAACATGGCGCCGGTATTGTTTAGGTTGGACGGGAAGGGGGGAAGCTGCTCGGTTTGCGAGCACATCTAGCGAAGACGTGACCGGAGAAGTGCCCCTGTGATGTTCCCGGAAGACGGAAAGTATCTTTCGTAATCGTGGTGTGTGCTTGGGAAGCGAAGGGAGTCACAGGGTCCAGGAGTACGCAACCTGACAAGCGAGGTCCACGACAGCGCTGCCTTGACTTCGGCGATCTCGTTGTTTGGTGCAACATAGAGTCACTAAATAAAGCTACGCTTTCAGAGTACCGCATTCCTTTTCTTTGGCAGTTCGCCGACAATATAGTCGCTCTATTCAACAGTAATATGGTTCGCTGCGGCATCATTGGACAGCGGCAGTCACGTGAGTCACTATCGTCATCATCGCGTTTTTCAACGCTACCATCTTGGGTCCAGCGATCCGCTGCCTGCTGCTGTTTTACTGTTTACTGCGCGCACACGCCGAAGTCCGTCGCTCAGCACGCACATTTTCCTTCTTATGTCGAGATACGAGACAACACGACCTTGTATTCGCTGCCACAGCTGCGGCTACGGCAGCTGGCGCAGGCGACGGCTACAGCTCGGCAGCTGTAGCTACAGGCGCGACGCGGACCCAAGATGGCGGCGCCTGACGCGCTTCAGAGGGCGTAGTTTGGCAGTTTCGGCACTCTGAAAGCGTAGCTTTATTTAGTGACTCTAGTGCAACACGGCGATGCAACAAAGCTGAAACGTTCGTGGTGTGTGATGCGGTGCTTGGAGGTATAGAAAGCCCACTGCACACGGAGCGCGAATTGGTTTCCGTGGGGTCTAATTTAGGTTCAGTCCCGTCGTCGTCAGCTGATCCGGTCCAGCTGGTCGGAAGGACGCAGCGAACGTCTTTAAAAGTAAACCTTCCTTCATTCCGTTTCAAAATGTGGAAGATTCCCGGAAGCGCATACCGTGGGTAAAAAGCTGGGCGTTTTCAACAAAGTTACGTCGTTTAAACGGAACAATGGACTCCGGATTGTTGTCCCAGATCTGCCGCTTTTTTATGCTTCGTGTTGTTGGACTGCGTTTGCACAACGACGTGTTTGCACCAGCGACACACGCCGCTCGGGTAGAGATGATTCGGTCCTGCAAACGACCGGTTAACAGAATTTCAGGGAAACCTAGTCACCATCGATATCTTTCCTGTAAATCTTGTGCGAGTTGGTTGCGCTCATCATGCGGTGTGAATAAATTGAGGAAAGTTTCCACCTGCCCACAGATGCATGAACTGAGACCATGTTTTTACGCAGTGAACATAGTGCTTATTCTTTATTTTGGAAAAGGCGTTGGTGCATTTATTACTGTACAATCACTCGAGTTGCAAGCTTTCCCAACTTTGTCCCTTTTCTCTCTGGCACTGCCCCTCGTTTCAGTTTCAGTAGGTATTCCTGCAGGTACAAACTGCTCTAAGCAGGTAAAGAACGGGAAGTCAGGACGGTGCGGACTCGTGTTTGCGCTTTCCGCAAGTGACTGGGTAGATGTCTTTGGCGAAATATGCGGAATATGCAAACGATTTTGTTATGCCCGTCGTTTGCGTTTCTCCAGCAAAACAGATAAGATGATCGTCAAAGGCACAATCACAAGCAAGATTTACGATAACTGCGTTTGCTTCGGTGGTCCGTTTAGTTGTATTTACCCTGCTCTCTGCAACACCGTGTCATGACGAAGAGCTGGAACGGTCACGGTTTGTGCTGGCCTACCGGTTGACAGAAGCGCGCATCGGCACCGAGTGCACTTGGGCTGCTGATGCTCAGGCTTTTCATCACGCGGCTTGTCGCCGAGCTGATCCTGCTGGTCAGCGGTGAGAAAGCGGCGGAAGTGACCTCTTAGGTAAATGCCCACATCCTCGTTCATTCAGTTATCCGGTGTCAAAGTGTGGAGAAGATGTCCAACTGAGTTGCTGAGGGCGGGAACAATGAGCGTTTTGCCTAGCTTTTATAGTGGAAACCAAAAGCAGCAGAGATAACTGCCTTGCGTAGTTTGAAATTACGAAGCATAATATCTTTCAGCAGGTCGAGTACGACACCGGGGATGTAGGCGAGATAATGCGCACTGTTTAAACGCTTGCCTGTATTCACGAGTAGTACCAGGAAAACGACGGCAACAGAAGGAGTTCGCGATTCAGCGTAATGCAGTGCCACGGGCCCGTGAGTTTGCGAAATTAAAAAAGATAACGGTTATAAAAAAAATAAAAAACCCGCATTAGCGTTACACCAGTGATCACGAATAACACCGGTCACCGACTCCCGAGCCGCACCGCTCCACTCCCAACACTGACATGACATGCGACAACAAAACTGCGTCAAAACGCCTCAAAGTGAAGGCGTCTGCTCCTGGCTGCTGCAACTAGCGGAATGAAGTGTTGGCCGGATGTCCTTCTGAGAATATACAAAAAATGCTTTGCGCAAAGGCCAATTCCATTTATTATTAACTACATAATGATAAAATCCCAATAATATTTTTTTATATCTGATTCAAGCTGGTCGGACAGCTCATAACACTAGTCTAGCATGAAAATAACAAAAAATTTTACTTCTTCACGACCGGTTTAAGATTTATTGCCAATACAGCGTTCTTTTCACCAACGGACTACCATTATAGATTTTTCCTCCATACTTTTAAATGCAAACAGTTCTTACGTACGGCATTCCATTGCGCATTGTGTTGTGTATTCTTCTATGAATCTTTAACGGTAAGCGACTAAGGAGCTCACCCGCACGTGTCAAGCTTATACCGCCGCGGGTGAAGCGGACGTTGAGTAGGAAGTGTCGGGCGCAGTGTGGGTGTTGTGGTTGTGTACATGTCGGTGCTGTGTAATGCGTGGTGTTCGCGTTGTCTGCGATGTATGGAGGGTTGCTGTCTGCTCGTGTTTGGTCGTAGCGTAATGACAAACTCGTTGTTTTTTTTCTATAGACTGCTAGAAATCACGCCAGGTGGCGCAGGTTACCGCCTGATTCCAAATAGTTCGCTGAAGTTATTTGTCTATGTAAGTTCGGCATTTGTTGTTCTGTCTAGCGGCTCCGTCGCACTGCCGCCGACCGACGATGACGCACGTGCATGCCTTTGCACGTAGCTATCGTCCGCCGCTTGGCGACTGTTTCTTTGTATAAAAGACGTCGAACGAAAACAAACGCGCCTGTGTGCTCTCACTTCGACTGAAAGGCGTGCGGCTCGCTGGGCTTGTCTCTTGCCTGTTCCTCGGCTGGTGGCCGCCATGTTTCATGGGGAGCACGCTTAGAGCACGCTGAGTTGTGTTTAGCGTAGAAAAACACGGTGTATCGTGTTAAGTTTACACGGCACCTCATGTGCAGACGAATAACACACATGGCTGCGTGTAAAACGAACACGTTAGGACGTGTCCGCTATGGTACAACGGTTTACACGTCTGGGCGTGTTATGTTTGCTAACAGTGTACCACTATCTGGAGTGTCTGGCTAAAATCGGGTTGTTTTACGAACACTAGATAATCGTCCACGTATCTGAAAATCCCTTCCAGTAGGTCTCTAATTTGTCTTTAAGTGTCCGATCCATTGGGCGAGAAAAATGCTACAAAAAATATCAAAATAGCGGTTGGAAGGAGGTGATGCAGTCGGGGGATTTACGAGGAATGCGGGCTAAAATGTAAGTAAGTCGTTCGGAGGCAGAGGAGAGGCTCCGCATGTTCGCTGGAAGGGAGTATAAGGACTGGCAGGAGGGGAAACAACCAGGACTCGTAGCAGATTCAGGTCTGTTTTTACAAGGATTTAGGGAGTTTAAAGGAACAATGAAGGCAATTTCGGATATTTTTTTGGTGATTGAACTGGGTTCCAGGCACGACTCAGGCCACGTTGCCCAAATTTCAGCCCAAAACCAGTGCTTGTCTGCCGCGCAAATCAATTAAACAGTCGCGGTAATAATCGTACCGGGATCGACTTTGGCGACGCCCCGAGAGTTGCGGGAGAAGCCAGAGAAGCGGAGCTCACGTGACCGTTGCGGGGCCAAGAAGCGCGACGTCACGAGAGACGCGTCAGCGATTGGTCGAAACGAGAGACGTGCCCTCGGTCACGTTTTGGTTCGCGATTTTTAGAAATAC
The DNA here is from genome assembly GCA_037355805.1 of Ixodes ricinus. NCBI lineage: Eukaryota > Metazoa > Arthropoda > Arachnida > Ixodida > Ixodidae > Ixodes > Ixodes ricinus. The sequence goes on along the minus strand of JAZHYW010008026.1, from coordinate 16,373 downwards.
TGTTCTAATTTCCGTTTAAATAACGATGAAAAGTTTATATCGAAACGGAAATGATTAATAAACCGTAAATAAAACAGCATAATTGTTTTTCTCTTTGCTACGCTGGACGCGAAACGGGCAACAAAACACTATAGGTAAAAAAATAAAGAGAAAGAACGCGCGGGAGACGTTTGGTTTTGGTTTTAGTTGTCGGTATCGTGTTTACTTTGGGAACAAGGTACTCGAAGGATTCTGCAAAATGGTAGTCATGGCCAATTTGTGCGCTGTAGATGGCTGTTCTAACGGTTGACTGAAGACGAGTATTCGTTCGGGCGACACTAGTTTTCACGTGTGGGTTGCTGTTCGTGTTCTTTGACGACGAAAAGAGAGGACGTCCGGCTTTGGTGAAAGCCAAAAATGGTTGATCATGATGTTTAAAATCCTGAGACTGGGAAGGAAAATGAAGAGAAATTGTAGGACAGAAAAAAGGGGGACAGGGCAAATGTCTCAAACAGCACAACCATTTTTTTTTTTCAAAAATGGTTGTGATGTTTATTTTCTCCTTCTTGGGGAGCGTCCCCCGCGGAGGAGCCGGTTCCCGGAACGGCCGAGTCGCTGCCGCTTTCCCCTCGGCATCTCCCCCGCGTCCCTGTCCCTTCGACAACGCGCCGCTCTCGTCTCGCCTGCGGGCCGCTCGTTGCCGGCGGGGCGGTCTCCGTCGGGTGCTGCCGGGAGGCCGCCTACACACGTACTCCCCTTCCGTTGGTGTTAGGTCACTGAACGGAAGCCCCAACTCGCTCGCGAGAGACGCATTGTCGTCCATGCTGACAGATTCGACGAAACGACAAGCGCCACCGCGCTGCTACAAGCCACCGCAGTAACCAGAGTCTCGATCTCCTAAATATGACCGATACCGACTATTAATGCGAATAGCATTCTTTGGCTACTTCACGCACTTTTCGTCTATGTATCTATCTAGCTATCTAACCTCTTACGCCGCGGGTCGATAAATAAATAAAAAAGGCCGGCGCCGGCTGGGATTCGAACCTTTGACCCTTGGATGAGCAGGCAGACGCGCTAACCACAGAGCTATGAAGGCAGTCATTTAACGCACTCTAAACACTTGTTTATATCTTTACCATAGGACGCGCTTTACAGCGCTGTCACAGCCAACGTTATTAGAACAACTCAGTTCTGGAACTCCGCGCCGGAGGGGTCACTGGCGTGGCGCCTGTTAGGGGCGCGCGCTCCGCATTAATACTCGCTATCATCATCATTGACGGCGCGGTTCTGGCCTTTCTTACGAATAACAGCAGCACACAACTTTAAAATTGTTTCTGCTGCTGTTGGTAGTCACATTTTTACTTTTACTGGCGAAAAGGACAAAAACTAACCCAAAACCATGCTGAACCTCGTACCTCAAAAGCAGCCGCGGAGCAGTAGCGGACGAAAACGTGTGGATTAATGCGCCGGCAGCGCCACTAGCAGCAAAAAAATCGGACACGGTTCTGGACCCCCTTCAATGTACAGCGTCTATGGGAAGTTCCATGACTGAGTTGATCTAGTAACGGTGGTCACAGCTACCGGTGCGCGCGCGTTCCATGCACGAGGCTCAGCCTCACGAGAGCGGAATGAGCCCTCGTGCATGGAACGCGCGCGCACCGGTAGCTGTGACAGCGCTGTAAGCGCGTCCTATGGTAAAGATATAAACAACCGTTTAGAGTACCATTGGTTGAGACTAGCTGAGACGCCAGAAAGTCTGGTCGGTACCATTTTGAGTGTTTGTGCGTATGGCGCGTGCTTTGCTCGCCTTCCTAAGTGACACAAACGCACGTGCTGGGCTGCGGAGATCGTGCGCAGGGCTGTGAAAGTGTCCAACAAATTTAGAATCGCCTCAGAGTGGGCTGGCGTATCTAGAGTGTGCCGGCCACCTGACGAACGCGCATAACTCCGCACCGTTTGATGCTATTCGCATTAACGTAGATAATCATTCCCAAAGGATGGGTTCTGCGATTTTCACACTTGACGTCACTTCCTACGTCACCTCCGTTTTCGGAGGCCCCAGAAATGAGAATGGAGATAGTTCAGTTTCTTCAGTTCTTCCGTAGGCACAGAAATACGCGTCACAAATGTCTACAAAAATTGGGCAGCGTGCTAGGTTCCCAAAAGCCTAAAAACCCCATTGAAGAAAATTTAATAAAATCGTCTTCATTGTCCTTTCAAAGACAAGACAGATTTAGGATTTAGGCTTGGGGTGATGCGAGAGCAAGAGTAAGCGGCCTTGTCGAGGCTCAGGGCGCAGATGGGTTTCTGTTAGCAGGTGTCGGAAAAATTGCGGGGGATAGCTGTTGACACCGGGAACGCTGATGGGCGAGTTAATAAGTACTACGATTTGCGTCTGCTGGGCCTAAAGTCACTGGATCCTGGGAAAGTAGCGCCATTGCCTTCCCTACCTGCTAGCCGGACACAAACGGATACTAACACACAGACGACCCAAACCTCGCAAGGCGATTGGCTAATCGGTCTTCGTTGCCATGGAAATCGCCATCTTGGTCCATTTAAATCTTCGAAGCTTTCAGGGGATCGTTCTAAACCAGTCGCGCCAAGATCACCATGGAGCATCATCGTACTGGAAGCGTTCCTCGCCAATTCAAGAGTCTTTAGCGCTTGGTATGCGATCAACTTATTAATCATGCCCATCTCCATGAATCTCTTACAATTATATTGTTTTTCTTGCGTATTTCAAGACAGTAAACTTATTTTTCAGTGCCTCCAAGCACCGACACAGCATCTGGGGGTGGTATGAAGGTGTACGCTTGTTTCGCCGGTGTGTGGTTAGCAAAATCTCGGTATACAAAAAACGACTCCATAAAGCTACCCGTCACCAGCGAATCTAGATCGGCTCACCGAGAACGGAGGGGTCAAGGAGAAATTGCTCATTTCGCGGACCAAGATGGCGACCACACGGGGAGCTTGGCGTTACTTTCCCAGGATCCAGTGACTTCCGGCTGGGCCCAGACGGCTTCTTGCTTTGAGTCGTTCCATCAATCGACGAAGGGCAAAGGAAATACTCTTTTTTCAAGGATTTGTTAATAGAGAGCTACAGAGGCGATTTGTACGAGGCTTTTTCGACTTGATTCTGGCAGGTCATGGCAGTGACAGCAAGACTTTTCATAAGTTATGTCGCGTCGACCTGGCCGTGTATGATGCGGGAGATCATTGGGTTGGTTTGTTGCTGTTCAACATTGTCTTGAGGCACGAACGGTTCAAGCGGGCCGCTCGATGAGCTGCCACCGCCAACTCCTAGGGCCGATGAGTCCTTGGAGCCACGTTTACACGTGGACAGGACGGGACGCGGACGCTTACAGCGGCTCGCACACGGTATATACGCGGCTGTTGCGGAATGCGGGTAGGGTATATGGCCCATCCCTCAGTGAAAATCGCTCTGATGGGACTTCAGTGTTTCTTAAAAGGTGTGAAGGGGACGTCAACAGTTTCTGAGATGTTTGAACCCCGGGCACCGATATTTCTAGGTAGGTTCGCTTTGGCCCCGTCAGAGAGCTCTCTCGTGAAATCATCGCAAGTGCCTTGCAAATGCGCATGAAAATGTCTAAGAAGGCTGTCAGAGACGTGTTCCTAATGGGATCAGGGAAAACCTTCAGGCAACGTTGAGATGTCTGTGGGCAACGCTTGGGTGGAAAAGCTTGTTTGCAAGAATAATAAGCTTCTTCTTGTACGCGACGGAAAAGTATAGTGTTTGGAGAATGCCGATCGCCTGTGTACGGTCAGATTTTATTACTGCTCTTCTATCAAATACGAGTGAGCTCTGGACCGCCTGTCACTGCCCAGGTGTTCGGTCGCCAAGGAGGCCACTGGTGTTCACCCATGTGGAGGTGACGAGCAGCGGGCCGAGTGGTATTGGCCGAGCGGCGTTTTGAGGCGAACCTGTCCTGTCGCTCAGGCGAAATCCGTTCAACCATGAATAATAACTAAAAAAAAAAGAAAACAAACCGAGCGAGTGGAATTTTCCGGAACACACTCTAAAAAAAAGGGGTGTAAGGGGTGTATCGCTACCCCTTTTTTGTCCCATAATACCCCAAAATTTCATTTTTTTGACGTACAGCGCCCCTATATTCGAACAAACGGCCCCAAATTTTACGAGGGCTTGATAATGGTGGAATATAACTTTTGAAATAGCTAAAGTACGTATCAAAAAAAGAAAACCACATAAAGGAAACCGAGTTTTTACAGTAGGGCAAGAAAACCCCGATTGTGTTTTACCCGGTCAATGTTTCGGCCACGTGGCTATATTAATAAGTTTGTTCACACGGCCCCGTCAAACCCCTCGTAAATTTCGGCCCGTCTGTTCGACTGTGGGGCGCGTCAATTAGTTACGGGGTGTGTGCACGGGAACGGGGGTGTGACGGGACCGCGCACAACCCCGAAGGAGTGCAGGGACGCACGGGGCGGCTCGTTCCGGAAACCGGTTCCTCCGCGGAGACGGTCCCAAAAACAACCCACACTGCGCCTCTCCCTCTCTCCGCCCGGCGATGGGGAGAGGGTGCAGGGCTGCGAGGCCAGCGGTCGGCGGGAGACAGTGGTGTGGGGAGGCCAGCCCGTCAGTATAGCCGACTTTCTTTCTGCTCGTTGGCGGTTCCGGATTTAGCCCACGAGCCGCGTAGATGTCTGGAGCAGGACAATTTCCTTCAGGAAGGGTGAGCATGCATGGCATTGAGTGGCTCGCCCCTTGGTCTGTTTTGATTCTGTGCAGTTTCTTCCTTGGTTCCGCAGGTAGAACGCCAGTTCCGGCGTTGGGCCCGCCTTCAGCACTGCTCGAGAAAGCGCCATCGTGTTCCAGCGCATTCAAGAAGATGGTGGCCGGTGTCCGCTTACTCGCTGCAAAGCCTGGCGGTTGGGGTCAGCGTCCACCGCATGTTGTGCCTGTGCACCGGGATTATGGCACTGTGGTTCCTGGGGCAATATTGACGGCCGCTGTCGCCTTGTTCTGCCTCTTCGTCCGTCCGACTTCAGAAGCATCCATCAGGCGAAAATACCGAAGACGGCGCGACGTCATCATGGACGAAACCGTGACTGTGCTGGGATTTCTCAACGGCGACGGGTGCTGCTTGCGAGTTCGTGGTTTTCGCTAAACGTGCTTACTGAGACTGTGTGCGTGTCCATGAGGTGCACCTGCTAGGTTTTATTAGCTGAACTGCAATGCATCAGGAATATGCCCAACGGCGACGTAGTGCTGAAGATATTTTTCTTTGTGATAAAGAAGTCAATTCTCCCTATTTGAACGCGTCCTTCGTCTACAGGTCCTTCCATGAGTTTGAACAAACGTTGCTTTTATCGCCTTTTGAGTTATAATATGCATGAACAGCTAAATGTCTGCAATAAAGAGGGGGATCGGTGGCCGAGTGGGCTAAAGCGCACACCCAGCTCGACGCGCGTGGAGCGAAAGCTCGCGCTGCAGGAACCCAGGCATCCTGGGTTCGAGCCCCACCCCTGCCCGTTTCGATCTGGATGAGCATCGTACCGGCGTGCGGTCGTGTATCACTACTGCGTGGTGCACGTTAAGACCCCAGGCTAGCGGTTGTACTGCACTGGCTAGAATTGCTCATCTACAGCGAGTGACTCGTCGCAACTTTAAATAGCTGACCAACTACACGCTGTATAAGTATCCCCACAACCCAATTTTTCTGCAATGAACTTTCAATAATGTTTTGAACTGCATTTTTGTCTATGGTTCATAGTCATTTGGGTGTCTAAAGGGTTGATGGGCTAAAGGGTCTGACGGGTTGGTAGCTGTGGCGCTAAGGGTTTTTCTATGGGGTATCCCTGAAGGTTTTTCTGTAAGTATTTTTGAAGGGTTTTGAAGACCCGTGAGGTCCCATAATTCTTCAAGCCTGACGGGCCTTTAGAAATATTTTCAATAGGGTCCCGCCGCAGGCTTTGGATCCATTCGGTCGCGAAACAGATGGACTAAGTTTACACCATCGTTACCTAGTCTGAGAGAAACTCACTCTTTGAGCAACGCAGATAGTGGATTTTCCGTTGGCTTGCTCGAGTTAGGGGGCGAACGACGAAAGACACGAAGTCGAGTCTTACTTCTGGGCTTACTCGGCGAAATAAAAACAAGGAGTCTAGCTGTCCCGGTTCACATCGCTGACTTTAAGGGATACTGCCGTCGCGATGGGGAAGATGATGCTTAACATGAGGTTGCGGTAGGGCACAGGAAATCCCCTGTTCCTGGCGACCCAGGAGCGAGCTCCGGAATGCGGGCTTGCCGAGTTAGCCGCACGGTACACGAACCCAACGGCAAGCAATTTTGCAGTGTATACGCTAGGGCTACTACCACAATTTGCGACAGAGTATTTGTTCGTTGTGCGTTGTTTTAACACATTGTTCTGCGCAGAATGGCTTCTTGGAAAGACTGCCATATACTGCGTCACCAGGAAGTCTACTGGGAGGAGCACGGGCCCATCCGTTTCTGAAGTATTCAGGGCCGCTGGACACTTGTTCGGCCTGCGAAACGGTTCAAGCCGGCAGTTCTACCCTCGCGGCGACCTCCTAGCGGAACGGGGTAGGTTTGTCCGCGTCGCGGAGACCAGCTTAAAGCAGGCCCCTGCTGCATTGAGGTGAGTGGGACAGCAAGCGACGGACAGGTCGACATTGTCTGCCGGCGCTTCGCTAGAAGAGCCAGCTGAGGCCGGCACCAAGAGACACCGACTCCAAGGGCATTACTACACCTACGTCGCGTTCGGATGCTGCAACCTGGCCATTCCGGCAAGACCAACAGGAGCCGCCTCTCCGACACCTCACACGGCCCCAACTAGAGCTTTCGCAAGAACTCTTCCCTGAGGCCCATGAAGTCCCGAGTACCGAAGTCCTCCGAAGTCCGGGCCTTGACGGGGGGAGAGGTGCGAGAGTAGGATGGAAGACGACGGGGCAGAGGGCACGTGACAGGCGGTCGGCCGAAAAAACACTAGCTGCCGCCAAACAGAGCGTGCTGCGCAAGGCTGGGGCAACAACTTCTAGAAAGAATGCCGTAGCGCTCCGAGTGGTTACGTCACAATGTCGCAGAAGGAAGGCCATGGCGCAACTACGTGAGGAAATATCTGCTATCGACGTGGGAAAAATGTTTTCTTGTCGAGTGGCGCGCTGGTGTTCGTGCGCGTTATCCGAGATTATCATACGTTTTAAATATTAGGTGTGCGAATACCGAATAGTAGTTTTCAAATCGAATACCGAATCGAATCAAGAAAAAAAGCCGAATATCGAATCGAATATCGAATAGTGATTTTATTTGTTGGAATTTTTCAAAGTGTGCTGCGAATGAGATTTTTATATGTGCAGAGTATGCGCCTGGTGCAGAATATGCATCTTATGCGGAACAAAAGCTAAAATGTAAAAAAGTTCTTGGTGAAAAAAAGCAGTTGCTGTTGGACGTTGGGTACTAAAGATCCAATTTTATGGCGCAAACATAATCTACCTACCCTAAACGTCACAAAAAAAAAGTTACAGCCACGCGTGCCTCTTTTTTTCTCGTTAAAAGCACTACCTAACACCGCAACTTTTTTTATAATATTTGTATATCTCAGAAAAGGGGCATTTTGCGATATTTGGTCTGCATTTTAAGCAGAATAGAAAAGGGCACCCGGGATTTTATTTCACATATATAAACAGATAGGTGTTAAGTCTAAGTAAACAGGCTTAAACAATATAATCCGAAGTAAGAAAACAAAACGTGGTTAGATGGCGCAAGTCACAACCGAACTGCAGCTATGCATCCCTTTTTCCGTCTATCTATCCTGCTTTAGAGAGCCTAGATTTAAAAGAGGAGCAAGCAAAACTGAAACCACGGAGACGGCTCCCGCGCAGATTGGTCGTAAGTGCGCATGTGTTGTATTGTCGCGTAGGAAGAAGGCGAGCGCGACCGAACGTAAGAGCTCGACGCCTGCCCGATCGACGCTTTCGTCTTCTCGTCACCTTCTCGCAGTTCGTAATTCAAACGCGGCTATCGAACGGTTGGAAACCCTCTCAAATCTAGGCACACTATTTTTCCGTTCCGTTTCGTTCCGAATCGGAATTTGCGGCTTGCGGTTCCGAAAGAACGACGGTGATGATAACTCGGCTGGTTTCATCGGCGTGGTTAACGTGGTTTTCTTTCTGTGATTGTGCAGATGCCGATTTCTGTGAGTGCGGCAAGCGTGTTTTACATCGGCGCTTCATTCGTGAAAAGAATTAGGCATGGCGCGGAATTCAGGCTTCCCAACAATCCCTCTCTGGAAGCGGCGGAAACGGGATGTTTCGGTTGTGATTCAAGGATAGATTGTGTCACGATCGTGAGTAAATCTGCGTGCTATAAAGTTCGTGGAGTTCGTTACTTTTCTTTTCTACCCTGTGCGTTAGATTTTTTGTGGAATGGTAGGACCGAGAGGTGTTTCTCGCATGGTCTGACTAACATCACGGCGCTTACATCGGGAGAAAAACGGCTTTTTTGTCAGCTCCGCGCCGACCGCGCGTCTTTGGCCGAATATATCGAATATTCGAGTGACCGAATACTAGGAATTCGATTCGCGAATCGAATTATTCGGGGACTTTCTATTCGATTCGAATTCGTATATTCGAGTATTCGCACATCGCTAGTTTTGCAAGCGCAGTCTTGACCAATTTATTACATATATAATATATATACGTAATATGCAACGCACCACCAAGGTTGAAAGTTACCAAGTTTTATATTTATTGGTTGTACCCGTAACGCGGAACTACGTGCAGTCCCGCAGCTCCCCCACACTTTTCGAATGAACCGCCCCCGTTTGCGACCATTTTCTTCCCTCATGCGGCTCCGATTCTGGTAAATTCACGTTGTGTGTGAGCTGTCGACAGTCTGAAAAGAGAAACGCCGAGACATTGCAGAAGGAAGAACACAGAAAAAAATACAGTCATCGCCGCAGGGAGCGCATACGGAGTGCAAGAGATGTGTCGACAACGTTAAGCTCATCGTCGCACTTACGTTCTCGCGTGCGGTTCTTTTGAGACTTATTTTCCTTCTTCCCGTTTTGTTTTCGTTTTTTTTTATTTGGCCTGCCACTGCAGACTTGCTAGGTAGTTTTTGTGTTCGCTTTGATACTACGGCATTTACGTGGATTCTGCGGAACAAGTCCTAGCAGGTTTGATTGTGACATATAGGGCCATTGGTGTACGGAACGGCGTTCCAAGGAACGGCGTTCCTGGAACGCGTTCCTTTTCGGAGGAACGAAGGAACGCCGCCGTTCCATTTTGCATCGGTGGAACTGGAACGGGAACTCGTTACTTTTTAACTGGAACGGAAGAAGGAACGGCGTTCCTTTTTTCGTCCAGCGGGGTAATTTTTAGTTTATTTTTGAGAGGGAAATTTTAAAATGTATAAAAACAATATCATTACGAAGAGGAAGGTCTCCTTACTTTTTTGTTATTTCTCTGAAGGCCCCTTCACACTTGTGGAACCGCGTACGACCGAGAGTAGACAAGACCTGTTTTTAAGCCTCTTACGAATGCGGAGGACCTGCTTGTCGGTTTTGTCCCTCTGAGTCGTACTCCAGTTGCAAGTGTGTGAACGGCGCTTTAAGGCCCGTTGACACACTTGCAACCGAGTCGGACCAGCCGAGACAAGACCGGTTTTTAAGCCTCTTGCGACGTCGTAGGACCAGCTGCGCTGATGTGGAGCTGGTCCTAAGACGTCGCAAGAGGCTTAAAAACCGGTCTTGTCTCTTTCGGTCGTACTTGGTTGCAAGCGTGTAAACGGCGCTTTAGGTTTATTTTGTGATCTTTCCTCTTGATAACAGTTGGGTGCAGGAAAGCTAACGGACATTGATAAATTTTTTCCAGTGCCCGAGACTGCAGGTACAAAAACCAAAACTTTCAGTCGAAGGAAAAGACATAGAAAGAGGGACGTCTCAAACTCAGCTACTTTCTTTGCTTACACGAATCCTCATACACCCAGAAATCTAAGGCCCACTACAGCCATCACTGAACTTTCAGAAAGATATTTACATTTACAACAGAACAACAAGTTACCAGACATCGAACGCAACCTTGTATCCCGAACATTGGTCACTTAAAATATACACAAAAGATTAACCTTCATTCCTTCTCCCCTTGTCCCCCACCTTCAAACAGAACAACGAATCTAACCTTCATGAAGGACTGGCAGTTTTCAAGACTGGCCCCTCTTCCTCACTTGCTCGTCTTGCGGACAGAAACATCAAGATGCAAGTGTTGCTAAGTTCGAACAAGGAACTTTGTTAGACTGAAACGTGTCAGGTTGTTGTTAAACACTCGAGCAATGTAGGGTAACAGTACATTTGGCTCGTCTGAATCGCCCACCACAAAGATGCATATGGTCCAAAGCTGAGATTTTTAAACGTGAACATATCAACAAATGAAACCTTGCTTCCGCTTGTTTTCTCCTCCTGTCCTTCCAACATGGCATTCAAATTCGTATGTTGGCATTTGATGGGATAGATTAAAAAAAAAAATCTTTTTTGTTGATTTTACTTTATTAAGTTTATCATTAAAATGCAAATGTACCGTATCTGTATTTTGAATGCTTTCCATTTTTTTTATCTGTAGCAGGGAACAGTTCCTTTTTCATATACGGAACTTTTGGCGAGACGCGTTCAAAAATTAGGAAGGAACGGGAACGGGCTTCGTTCCTTTTTTAGGAGCGTGTACCCAGCACTGTATGTGGCAACTAGTTAACTATGACACTGATTGGTTATCGATAGGCCTCTCTCGACAGAGAGAGACTTCTTGGGGTTTGTGTTCCAATATTTTTGTAGCGGATATTGCGGGGCCTATGGATGCGATCGACAGGTGAGAAAGAATTTGTTTACGGGCTTTCTTGGTCATGTAGGACGCAAGTAAAGTGCTGCAGTAGGTTTTTCTTTTTTTAATCTTGTGATAGAATGGAATCTTGCTATTCGTCGTTATCCGTGTGCTGTTGCGTCGACATTTGTAAATATGCATGGTAATATTCTAGTTTTTACTGGGAGGTGAATAAATGACAAATTTGTGTGATTGTTGAAACTGCATTGTTGGTGCTTGTGTGTTTATTTACACTAATGTTACTTTGTTGCTTTTAGCGTGTTTATACTAGAGTCTTAATTGCATTAAGGTAATACTATCATTGTATATAAAATAAGTTATAATTTGTTCTAAGGCAGCTCGAGCCCATAGGGAGAAGTAAATTAGTTGACTTTAAATAGTAAATTTGTACCCCTGCACCACAGAAAAGTTAATAAATATTCATTAAATGATACAGGATTTAATCAGCTGGCGGTCTTGGAGTGATTGTACGAGCGTCGCAAGCTAGTTTGTCGAACCCCAGAATCTCATTCCATCAAAATTACATTAATTTTGCCATGTGGCCGGGGTATAACTGCAAGAATTCAGTGACTGCACGGGATAACATCGCTTACATGATCACAAATGACACTTTTCTAGCCGTGTCCGCTTTGACTAAGTCTTCCTGATTTTTAACTGTGATCTGTTAGCTGTTTCCAATCACTGCGTGTCTCGCCATTTTGTCGAAGTATTTCTGTATAAAATATGCATTCCTAGAGCAATAATTGCGTGACTCAATGTTTTCGACTGAAAGCAATCACATTTTTCTATCGACGTCTTATACGCATACCTCGTGCCATTTCGTACCGATTATTCAAAGGTGTAATATTTTGCCCGTGTAATAAAATGTTTTCTAGAGCCGTTGCTATGTGCAGCTTTCATTTTAGCTAATAAGACACGCGTATGTGACTAAAAGCGCGTTACGACAGTCGATCCACGCGCGTTGCCTTCGCTTCGACGCGCGCGCCCGATGGCCTTCCTTTGCGACGTCACGAAAACAGCCATACGGCCTTATTTCTAGGAGGCGTTGGCAAGGGCCGGGCATGGAACGATGGAGCCATTCTGGCTGGTCTGGCCCATGGCGTTCCACCGGAGCGGTCAACCAGCGAGGTTCTGACCAGGACGGGAGGGAACGGTTAGCCCTGGCTACACCGGACTGGGCCTTGACGATCTCGGAGTGGTTCCGCAGCGAGACTCGGGCTGTGATATCCGGGGACAGCTAGCCTACGCAGCGCTGGCGAGGGAAGGACGATCCGCAGACCTGGACACGGACTCCGACTGCGAGCTCTGAACGACGGCAGACAACCAGGCTCGGCGGACCGGGACTGCCGGCTGTCGAGGACGGGCAACCGGGAAGTACAGTAAGCCCATTCGCCGTCTTCTCGTTGTGTTGTGTCACTCCCTGGGAGACGAGCGAAGCACCTACCAATCGGGAGCGAATATTGATAGAGCGAGTACCAAAAGAATGACCGCAACATTTAAACGAGTAATTTAGTAAACAATATTTTATTTATTAACCCCCATACGAACAAAAACAGCTTATGTTTATTCGAATTACTCAGTATAACCGCACTATATGGAACAAGGCCTTGTGTCTACTTTCCCGCAAAGACATATACAGCCAATCATCGCGTTGCGCAGAAAACATAGCGAATAACTGATCAAAACACGACCTCCATACAAATGCAACCTTCACAGATGGTATCGCGCGAAAACGTTATCTCTATCCTGTAATACTGGTGTCATGCTGTCGATCGCGGTGATTGGCAATTGCGTGTACCGCAGCGAATCAGGTTTTCTTCTATGGCGGGTTATACTCGAGTAAATATGTAATGGAAAACCTCTGCTTGCATTTTTTTTTGTGATTCGATTTGTTTCTAGGGCATTCCTTTTCTCCTTTTAGTTTTTTTTTCGCGCTCTGATTTGCTTGCAGTAGGACGGGACGTAACTTCCAAACGAACTGCTGCGTAGGAGAAAAACAGCTTAGAAAAAAGGCTCGACACTGATTTGCTGAGAACAGTTATCCGCTTCAATCTTTGATATAAATACAAAAGAAGCCTAAATTGAAAGTATCAAAGGAATAGAAAAACCAGAAAATATGAACTATTTTCGGGGTTATTTCTGTGTGAAAGGTTTAATTTAAATCATCACAGTAAATCCGGTGATATTTTTTAAGATTTAAATTATGACTTAAATCACTATTTAAAGAATCTCGAGTTTTGTTCTCATCCCTGTTTCGTGGTCCTCTTGTTTTTGTTTTCTTTTTTCTAACTGTTATTTTTATTATGTTGGATCCTGACAAGATGTCGCTGGGACAATCATGCGGCTTTGCTTCACGCAAATAAAGTTTGCTGCCGCCTTATGCCGCTTCAGCTACGGCCCGGAAGTTACTGCGACAACAAACAAGGCTTCAATCCCATGTAGAAAAGCGGCTTGCTGTAAACCAAAACATTAACGCCAGCTGCGCAAGCACACTACGCGGGGAATGTTTCATTATGCCCCAAATTAGCGTTTAATTTGCGGTTGTTTTCATCCAGGTGCTCTCAAATTTCTAATTTAAACTAATATTTTTAAGGTTGGTTTATGCATTTGCGTCCGTTTCTCTCGCAGCAATTTTGGCGAAAACAAGGACAGGAACAGCGCGACAACAATAGACGTGGCATATGCTGCACACAACTCAAACGTAGGTGGCGCTGTAGCATTCCGTGCCACTGGCCAATAACAGATTTAAAAACTGTGGGAGCACGCCCTTTCGAATTGTGATTCGCTGTTACTCATTGCTCAAGTTGACACGCAAAAAACCACACAGAGTTGCCGAAGTGACTTGTTCCTGTCGTTTTAGATGCCTCGATTGAAGCCTTCTTGGAAATGACAAGATGGGTTCTGCACTTTTTGATATGAATACCAAAGGAACCTTAGACATGCTCTATAGGTCGAAACTTTTATTTGGACATAAATAAAAGCTGTTTAAATTCAGAATACTCTACTCACTACAGCACAAATTACGCTCTTGCGTCAATTAGTTACACTCTACCATCCTTAGTCAACAAGTAGAGTCCCAGATTATTTATGGTGAGTAAGAAAGTTATTTTAGCATAATATACCTCTATCGGTACCACCTGCGATGGCACAACCGATTAAAGTCAATTTGAGATAATACAATAAAGTGGCAAGTCCGCCGAAATTTATTTTTGAAAAATAAAAACCAATTGTAGGGTAGAAGAAAAATTCGATGGTTAGGGCGATACCCCAGCTAAGGGAGTGGGTTTGATCAGCGGATTTTAATATGTTTGTGTGTGTGCGTTGTTTTCTCAATATAGTTAGGGGTACATTCTTTTCTTCTTGTAGTCTTCAGGGTTTTTTTTTTTTTTATCAACTGGAGTTGTTGAATAGGAGAGTTTTAAGATGAGAACAGGATGCTGAGGTAGTTAAGCCTTGTTCTTGATCTTGTTTCTGTAAAAATTAGAAGTTCATGAATGGTAGAGTTTAGATTGACTTTTTCTAATTTTTACTTTTTTTGTTCTTGCTTCTTTTTACATGAAGTGAATGCACTGTCCCCTCTCAATATTGAAACCATTTAGGTGAAGAACAGCGTCTTTTTTTCCGAAGGTAGAGTAATAGAATTGTTACAAGTATATAAAATTATACCATTATTTTTCATTCATCTTTTTATTTTTTAATACTTTTTAGAATGAGGGACACAACATAGAATTGTAAGAAGACAAAATCAAGCCAGAACCAAGACGAAAACCAAAGAAAACTATTTGTACAGGTATGTACAAGTAATATTTTATTAATCTGTTTAGAGTTACACATTTTTACAATTCTATTTTGCCAAACAAGGAATAGTTGTTTTTCGAGATCTTTAGTGCGTCATTTCATGATTTCAAGGTGTGCACATTTATTTTTTACACAGCTTTTTCTTCAAGCGTTGTTTTTCTTATATTCTAGGCAGATCATAATGGCAGGTTTTGTCTATGTCTTTGGCCTTTTTATCTTGCCCTAAGACTTTCGAGGCAAACGGCATCTCAAGCGGGGCGGGAGTGGGCACCCACACAGGACTGTACCCTAATCCCAAGTTAGACACGGATGTCCCCCCCCCCCAATCCGTACTCTAAACTCTAAACTCTTTCCCATTACGCTGATGATGTGTTGCATTTCATTAGACATGATTAAAATAGCGCGAACTTAACAAGGACAAAAAAGGCACACGTAAGACAGGACTTTTAATTTTTTGTTGTTGCGGGGCTGTTGCCTTGTTGCAGCTGTCGCTTTCTTTGGAAGGCAGTATTCGCCGTTAAGTCGGAGGTTGCATTTTGCCTCCTCTTTCCTTTTTTGGAGGGATTAATGAGTAGCCTGGCCTTATCACCCTGTGTTTCCCTAACAGTCCTCGAGACAACCAGCCTTTTAGGCGTGGCGGGGAGTGGGCACCCTCTAGGATTGTACCCTACACAGAGGTGAGACACTGATTTCCAGCTCGCACTCTAGACTCTTCCCCATTGTGCTGAGGATGTTGTGGTGTAGTTCATTTTTTGTTGTTGTGTGGTTGTTGCCTTGTGGTTGATGTTGTGTTTTATGGAGGTATTGGTCAATTAGAGGTTACATTGTGCATCCTCTTTTCTTTCTTTTTAGAGGGGTCGGGGATCAAGGAGTATCATGGCCTCCACTTCCCCTAGCAAAGCGTTGGTAGCCCGAAAATGAAGAGTAATTTGTTTGTAGATCTGGTCGATCTGTCTTAATTTAGTTATGTTTTCCATAGTCAAATTGTTATGTTTCATGTATTTTTTATTTTACTTTGAGAGGTTTACTGGAAATACGTTTTTATCCGCCCCTTTGTTTACCTGGAGTATAATAGGAGCCACCGTAACCACCAACTTTGTTAAAATTCTCATGAGGTTTTCATTACTACAAAGTTTATTTTTATTTTCTAAATTTAAGAACGGACTATTAATGTTTTTGAGTTCTTGACTATGCATATATCTATATATGAACATTCTGCATAATAATGTAAAACAATCTATAGAGATTTTTTACAATAATAATCTGAATGTTGTATTTTACCAAATTTGAAAAAAATAATAAGTAAAGCGAAATGGTTAGTCAATACTTGTGTTAGAAAGTAATCCGAAGGAAAATAATCACGTATGGCATTTATGGTTGGAATCCGTTGGAAAAGAGACATATCTTTACCATAGGTTTGCCATTGTTTGTTCAGGTTTGCATTTTTTAGTTTAGATAGCTTTTGTCTCATAAATTTCTTTGATCATTTGTCTGAGAAGGACTCTCCATGAAATCGAGCTTCATTTTCTAACTTGTCGGCGATGTCATTGCCGTAATTCTCACTATGGCTTTTTACATTATGTAGATATATTATATATTTCTGTTAAGCGTTAAGTGTTTCCTTCATTCTGTTTTCCTTAGAGTTATTATTTATTGGGTTGTCCAGTGTGTGTAAAGAAGATAAAATGTATGTTATTAAACTTACAGTATATTCTCCATCT